>MCJB01034854.1:235778-394827 GCA_002018475.1 Nicotiana obtusifolia | reverse complement strand
TATACAATACTTATATAAACTAATATCTATATATCTATATTCATATATATATATATATATATATATCTATAGATATAGATATGAATATACATTATATACAATACTTATATAAAATAATATATTTATATAATACATATACATAGTTTATATGTATATTTATATACAATATATACAACATATATATATAAAAGGCTTATTAAAAGAAATATCCGTTGTTTTTTAAAAAAAAAAAAAAAAGCGTTAGGCCCGTTGGGCCCGCGGGCCCGGTCCGTAACGGGCCTAGCCCGTAGCGGGCCTAGGCCCGTAGTGGGCCGGTCCCTACCCACGAGCCCGCCAGGCCCGGGACCGCTAGGCCCAAGCCCGCCTCAGGCCCAGGCCCAGGCCCGCCAGGCCCGCGGTGGGCCACAGCTTTATGTTAGTGTTTATGCAATTGTTCAACTTTCCAATGGCATGGATCAGAGATGTGTCAATTTGACAAAGAAAGTTGCAGATCGGGTTTGCGGAAATCTATGGGAGTCGCATCTGTTACCGCCAGGTGCAAAGACATTAGAATTTGAGTGCTACAAAATTGGCAAGGAAATGTCAACTACATGATGACAATTTAAGGAATGGGGTTAGATCGGGTTGCACTTTCTTAACCTTACGTATTATTTATTTATAAAATTTCTATCATTTGCGTGATTTCCGTGGAATTTACAGGATAGATGCATGTTATGTGATGATCTCATATTATTAATTGTATGCATGAATTGAAATAATATGGTTTTAAAGAATAATTTTTATTATTCATTGACCAAACGGAAAAAAAATATTTAATTTGGTAACACGCGTAAAATATGTGAAAGATTATTTTCAAGGTTGTAAGACACGAATTAGGCTTACACTAATACTTGAAAGTATTTTTGAGATAATAAATATAATATATGTAAAGATATTATATGCGTTTGTTTGATAAGAAAATATATCAAACTGTTAAAATGTTTGGGGTGCAATGGTTGAGTTGGAAAGCCTTGAGAAGAAAATTAAAAATACTGTGATTTTTCATCCATATTTTGAAGACTAAAATCCTCGTGACTTTTTACTCTCGTTATGGAGACTAAAATCTTCGTGATTTTCTACTCCTGCTTCGAGATTAAAATCTGCGTGATTTTAACTCGTTCATTGAGATTAAAGTTTTTGTTACTTTCTACTTATTTGACGGAGTAAGGTCTAAGTGACTTTTTACTCGTTTTGGAGATTAAAATCTTAGTAATTTTGTACTCTAATTTATTACTCGGTTTGAAGATTTAAAACTTCACCCTTCATTAAATTTGGTTGTATCATATATTGCTCGGTTTGAAAATTCAAAACTTCACCGTTTATAAGATCTGGTTGTATCAGATATTGCTCGATTTGAAGATTAAAAACTTCATCCTTTATTAGTTTTGGTTGTGTCAGATTGATTTGAAGATTAAAAACTTCATCGGTTATTAATTCTTGACTGTGTCGTAATACAAACAACAGTTCATGTGGTTGGCTCTACAAAGTAATAAGGGTGACGAATATGATCTTTTGAAGAAATGTGTTTGGAATAATGAAATATTTCATCAAACAACACCCTTTACACGTGTGATCCAATGAGATTGCGGATAAGAAATAATTGATCATTAAATGAAATGACTAATGCTTTGTTGATAAGTTCTGGTTTACTCCTGAAGTTCTAGGGAAAGCTATTTTTACAGCTAACCGAGTACTCAATCGTGTTTCCCGTAGCAAAATACAATCCATTTCAAATGACAAATGAAAAGGAAGAAAGCCCAACTTAGGTGTTTGGCTAAAGTGCAAGTTCCAAAACCTAAAAGGATAAAGATTTGACCGACATCTATTGATTGCGTTTTCATAGAATATGCAACAATAGTAAGGTATATCGTTTTCTGGTTCATAAATCACAAAATATCTTGACATTCATATTAATACGGTAATCGAATCAGGTAATGTTAAATTCTTTGAGAATATTTATCCCTATAAAAAGGAATGTGAGTCATTTAGTGAAAACTCTGCGACCTCGAGAAGAAGCAAAGGAAAGTACATTTGGTGAAGAAAATCTAAGATGTAGTAAACGTCAAAGGAAAACTACTACCCTTGGACAAGATTTTCTTACATTATTGTTGGAAAATGAGCCTCATGTTTAATGAATCAATGTCTTCCTCGAAAGCACAATATTGAAAAGAAGCAGTTAATAGTGAGATAGAATCCACATTAAGTAATCATACTTGGGAATTGGTTGATCTTCCTCAGGAAATAAACCTTTGGTTCTAAAGGAAAATGAAAGATGATGGTACTATTGACAAATATAAGAAAATATTAGTAGTCAAAGGGTTTAGACAACGAGAAGGTCTTGATTACTTTGATACATACTTATCGATAACGAGGATTACATACTTCGGGTGTTAAATAGCATTAGCCACCATGTATTGCCTTGAAATCCATCATATGGATGTGAAGATAACCTTCTTAAATGGATATCTGAAGGAAGAAATTTTCATAGAACAACCTGAAAGGTTTGTGGTTTCTGGCAAAGAAAAGAAGGTATGCAGACTTGTTAACTCTACGGACTAAAATAAGCACCCAAACAATGGCATGCAGAATCTGACCAAACAATGTCATTGAATGGTTTCAAAATTAATAAGTTTAAACAAATGTGTTTACTTAAGAATACTCCAAATCATGTAGTATTTTTTATTTATATGTGAGATGATATGTTGATAGCGAATAATAGAAAAGGAATATGAAATGTTTGAGATGTGGGAGCGTCTTATGCATGACAAAAGCGAATATTAGAAGAACTAGATGATATGATTCTTCAAACTCTATGAATCCTTAATGGATATTGATATGGTGATTGGTGAATACATTACTTGTTCAATCTTAGTGTTGACTAGTTGATGAAACTACTAATTTGAAGGTTTTTCACGTGCCTTTTGAGAAAGATTGTGTTCTTTCTTAAACATTTATAATGTTTAGTTCTTTTATGAAAGGGTGTCACTTGGAAGGTTGTGACTTTATATGAGAAAATACGTCTGTACGATTTATTTTATAGACATGACCGTTCATGAACGGATGTATTAATACGTTGGTCTATAATATAGTGAACCAACCGATGAAAATGATAAAAATCCATAGCAAGTTGGCTTTTTTCCATAAATGAAGGTGCTATAATTTGCATATCATGTAGGCTTGTATTTCGTTATGGAGTAAGAATAAATAGCATATAAATGCTAGAAAAAAGGGGTGTGGTTGTGAAATATGTATATATTAAAAGGTTGTAGCCACAATTGATACAACCATTCCAGCTATTATTATCATTATCGGGTTTGCAATAGAAAGTCGAGATGATCTACAACAAAAGATTGTATTGAGCTATCATGATAATGAAAAAGCCTTGAGATATTTGGAATATACCCTAGACTATATATTGCATTACAATAATGATCTCATAGTTATTAAGGGATATAGTGATGCAAATTGGATCACCAGATCAACAGAAATAAAATCTACAAGTGGATAAATTTTTACCATTGGTAGAGGAGCTGTATCTTGGAAGTCGTCAAAACAGAGATGCATCCCCCGCTCTATAATGGAGTCTGAGTTTATAGCTTTATACAAGGCCGGTGAAGAAGTTGAATGTCTCCGGAATTGCTTGAAAGATATTCCATTTTGGCCCAAACCTTTGGCACCTATATTCATGCATTGCGACAGTCAAACGTCAATAGGAAGGGTTGGGAGCATTATGTATAACGGATAATCTCGTCACATACAACAAAGACATAATACTGTTAGACAACTAGTCTCTAGTGGAATATCATAATTGATTATGTAAAGTCAAAGGATAGTGTGTCGGATCCGCTAATAAAAGGCCTAACTAGAGAGGTAGTTGAAAGATCATCGAAGGGAATAGGACTATAGCCGAGGACAAGTCATTGTGGCGATAACTCTATCTAGAAGACTGGAGATCTCAAGATCTAGGTTCAAGGAGCTCAAATAAAGTCATTAATGACGGTTCAACATTGTGAAATAAAATTTTGTTTTGGCCCTTCTCGTGATGAGACAATGTTCAGTACCAAGGATAAAGCGTTAAGATTTTTTAATGATTTCTAAGTTTGATACAAGGTATATCAAATAGTGTATCTATGGAATTACACATTTAGGAATCACCTATATAAGTGTGACGCGTAAGCCGCTTCAAGGAGAATTTAGTAAGGTCAGTTTTCTATGCACTAATGAACCAGGCGGTGTTCATGGCCGAAATGAACAAATGAGAACCAAAGACGGTTAAGGAGTGATTGTGTGACTTATGGCTGTCTAGGTATACACAAAAGCTCGACGATTCAAAGATATCAGATCTACCAATTGACTGAGTATATCCGACACAGGTTCACTACGGAAAGTTCAAGGGAAAACCTATTTGTCCATATGTGATTAATCCTTACTTGTGAATCACATAAGTTTTTTTGCATGTTTTTTTAAAAGATATTTCCATTCCCCATTCATGTGGGTGATTATTAGGTTTTGTGAATGGGTGTGAATGGGAAATCGAAGAGGTGCCTTTTTAATTGCACCTCTTCATCTCACCCTTTCATTGTCTATAATTTTAGAGGCTTATCCTCAATTTAAACATGAAAAATCAGAATATTTCTTCCCTCTTTTTTACATTATTGCATTATTTTTCCAAATAAATAAAGTGTCAAGTGTGATTTTCTCTGTTTGTTGAGTTTGCTGAGTTTTGTGATTTGTAGTGCCACTATTATAGAATAGTTATTCCGTTCTATCCTGGGAGGAATTAAACCATAACCTTGGGCAACAGTGAGGGGATTATATTCCTTAAGGACACACAGCAACTTGTGGGCTCGAAATTATTTAATGTTCTGTTTATTGAACTTACATTTTTCCTTTTCTGGTTTTCTGATTTCAAAAACAGTTTTCTAACAGAACTTGTTGTCAAAACGGTGAAAATTTTGAGAGCGCAGCAAAGGGAAATCATGAATTATCTCTCAAGATAAGACCGGATAATGACTGAACTCCAGCAAGCACTTTTGGTTGCCTCTAATAATTCCAATGGAGGGGTTCGATCCCCTCCAAGCGTGCCTGCAAATCAAACAGCGCAAAGAACCGGTAACATCGCTTCGAGGGAGGAGTTTGGATTTAATGATAATCGAGCAGGTTATATAGGTAGCAGATCCAGGAATAATAACAACACAAACTATCCTTTCAACCGAGTTCATGAGGTTCATGAGGATAATGAACGGATGGATCAAAATACTAAATAATTCCACACTCGGATGGATCACATCCCGAGGGCACCACCGGTATTAAAGGGGCCTGATTCAAAGAAGTATATGTAGTTACTGTTCAAACCAAGTGTGGTCCCGGAGTTGATTCCAAAGAGATTCAAAATGCCAAATATTCTCAAGTGTGATGGAACTTCGGATCTACAAAAACACATCAAAACTTACACTACGGCTGTAAAGGAGAATGATTTGGCTCCGCATGAGATCTAATCTATTATGCTAAAGAAATTTGGCGAAACTCTAACAAAGGGAGATTTAACGTGGTATTATCTTTTACCTAAACATTCGATTGATTCTTTTGAAATGCTTGCAAATTCCTTTGTGGGGTGAGGAAAGTCCAAGCTAGGAAGACAGATATAATCAGAATCTCTCAAGGAGTACCTGAATTGTTGTGGTAGTTCGTAATCTGGTTCCAAAAGAAGAGTAAGTTGTTGCCGACAGTATTAGATGAATGGGCAATGAAAGCATTCCAAAGGCCTTAATCCTTTAAGCTCGATGCCTCGAGGAAATTGAATAAAGCTTGTTGGAATTTCAGGCAACCACATGGACGGATGTCTATAAACGTTATGAATCGAAAATCAAAATTGAAGATGATCAATCAGGTTTTTCGGTGTCATCCAAAGGTCGTAATCGCGATCGAAATCAGGAAAAGTTCAAAAATAATTCTGATGCAGATCGGAGGTGATCCAAGAGTCGTTTCCAACCTTATGAAAGATCTTATGGGCGTGGAGCTAAAGGGTTTTTGTAATTGGAAAGATTTGGACCAAATAGAAGGACAGATCGGGGTTGGACTAGCAGCGCTTTGCAGGATAAATAACCATTGGGGTCCCGAGATTTGGGATATCCCTGATTATCACACTATAACTTCAACATTAGTTTGGTAGAATTGGTTTCGGCTATGAGAAATATCAAGGAGGCAATGTGTCTGGAACCAATTCGATCGGATCCCAGTCAAAGGGATCCTAGTTTTTGGTGTGAATTCCAAGGAACACATGGCCACATGACTGGAGATTGCCAACATCTACATGAAGAGGTTGCGATGTTGTTGAAATTGGTCACCTTAGAGAATTTCTAGGTGATGGGGCCAAGAACAACTACAGGAGGAATCGAGATAAAACGGAACAGGCGAAACCAACAGCAGGATCTCCCCGTTTAACAATAAATATGATTTTTGGTGGAGTTGAAGTAAATAGGGTAAATTTTTCAAAAGTGAAGAAGACGAAGATATCGGTAACTCATGGCAAGAGAATTGGAAAAGCATCAGAAGATGATGAAATCACCTTTACGGTGGAAGGTGCAGACGACCTTATTTTACCGCACAATGACGCTATGGTAATATCTTTAAATGTTTTAGATTTTAAAATTAAGCATGTTTTGGTGGAGCAAGGTAGTTCTGCCAATATCATCCAATTGAGGGTCTTGGAACAAGCAAAGTTAACCGGAAATATAGTTCAAGCAACAAAGCTTTTGGCTGGATTCAACTTAATGAGCGTAATGACCTGAGGGGAGATTTTACTGCCCACACATGCCTATGGAGTAACGAAAACCACTTTGTTCGAGGTGGTGGATATTATATGGAATACAATGTGATCTTTGGTAGATCATGGATTCATAAAATGAAGGCTATGCCATCAACTTACCATCAATTGCTGAAGTTTCCTACACCGGATGGGATCAAGATGATTAGAGGTGATCAACCTGCTGTGAGAGAATTGAATGCAGTCACCATATCCATCAGCAAAGGCGGAAGGAACGAGCAAATAACAGGTACAGGAACCGATGTCTAATTCCCTTCCAGTCTCGGTTGAAGGTGATGGAGAGGAGGAGACATCTGATTATTATCCTGTGCCTAGATCCTTTCAGGTACCGAAAGAAACGGATGCAACAAAGTCAACCAAAGAGGAACTTGAAAAAATTGCTTTGTTCACAGAGTTCCCGGATAAAAAGGTTTACCTGGGAACAAGGTTGAACTCGGAACTCAAGCTTAGAATTATTGAATTTTTAAAAGCTAACTTTGATTGTTTTGCGTGGTCACATTCAGATATGACATATATTCCACTGGACATGACTATCCACAAGCTAAGTTCGGATCCTAATTTCCCTTTGGTGAAGCAAAAGAAGTGGTCGATAGTCGAAATAAAGAATAAATTTGTAAAAGAAGAGGTAACCAGGTTGTTAAATATAGGTTCTATACGTGAAGTAAGTTATCCTGATTGGTTGGCTAACATAGTAGTTTTCCCTAAAAAGAATAATAAGTTTAGAATATGTATAGACTATAAAGATCAAAATAAGGCTTGCCCTTAGGATACTTTTCCATCGCCGAACATCGACCAAATGATCGATGCTACGACTGGGCATGAGTTGATGAGTTTTATTGATGCCTACTCTGGGTACAATCAAACTAAAGTGCACCCGGAGGATCAACGAAAAACCTCATTCGTCACAAATTTTGGCATATATTGCTATAATGTGATGCTTTTTGGGCTTAAAAATGCCCGAGCCACTTATCAGAGGCTCATTAATAAGATGTTTGAGCATCAGATTGGAAAACTATGGAAGTATACATTGAAAACATATTGGTTAAGTCTCTTACTGCAAAAGGGATCATTTAATTCATCTTCAAGAAATATTTGACTTCTTGAGGAAACACAACATGAAGCTTAATACGAAGAAGTGCGCTTTTAGAGTTGGGTCCGGAAAATTTCATGGCTTCTTGGTTTCTCAAAGAGGGACTGAAATAAATCCCAATAGGATTAAGGCCATAGAAGATGTCCCTAACCAGCTGAAAAGTTTAAAGAAGGTAAAAAGTCTAATCGGCATGTTAGTGCCATTAGCAGATCCATATCAAGGTTATCGGAGAAATGTCACCATTTCTTTACTCTATTAAAGAAGAAAATATTTTCTTGTGGACTCCGGAGTGCCAGCAAGTATTGAAAGACTTGGAAATTTGTCTTTCTACCCTCCTTTGATGTCAAAATTGAAGGAGGGAAAGCTCAACTGTTGGTCTATTTAGCAGTATTGAAGGTTACGGTAAGTGCAGTTCTGGTTCGGGAGGAAGAAGGTATGCAATTCCCTATTTATTATCTTAGTAATATACTTTCAAGTGTGGAAACATGATACCCTCACCTACAAAAGTTGGCTCTAGAACTCGTAGTTGCCTCTTGAAAGCTTAGATCCTCCTTTCAATGCCACCCAATTGTCGTTATGACGACCTTTCCCCTGAGGAACATCATTCATTTGGGTTATTGGGTCTATCGGTCAAATGGGCAGTTAAAATTATTGAATTTGATATAGAATATAATCCTCGGTGCGGAAGCTTTGATTCTAGTGAAGGTTGGGGAACCGACTATAAGGTATTCTCGAGCAAATGAGAAGGAGAATAATGAAGTAATGTTGATTAAGTTGGACTTGCTTGAAGAGCGTCGGAACTTAGCTTATATAAGGATGGTGGAACAAAAGCAAATGATGGAACGTTACTATAATCACAGAGCAAATCTTCAATATTTCAAAGTCAGAGATTTGGTTTTGTGGAAAGTAACTCAAAGTACCTGGGAAATCAATGCTAGAAAGTTGGGACCAACATGGGAAGGACCTTACCGAATTTCAGCTATAACCGGTAAAAGGTCATATCAGTTGGAAAATCAAGATGGAGTAAAATTACAAAGTATTTGGAATGTGACTCACCTCAAAAGTTATTATTGTTGAAGATCCTTGATGATACTGAAAGTATGTGCTGCACTCTTTTTCCTTCCGTCCAATTTTTGTCCAAATTGAGTTTTTCTGGCAAGGTTTTTAATGAGGCAGCAACGTAAAGCATAATATGAAGAAGGATCGTTGACAAAAACTAGAACTCCAGTGTTCAAATTCTCAAACTTTGCATCCGAATACTGGGGGAAACTATTGTATATCAGGGCACTAAAGTGCCAATGAAACCGGGGATTGTTAGAAACGGAAGCTGTATCTTGAACTTAAAATTTTAAAAGTTCAATTGTTTTGAAAGACCCTCGAGTCGAGACCGTGGACTGAATGATCTGGCCTATAGAAATAAGTAGTACAAGTTAGCCACATGTATTGGCAGCTTTATTTAATTAAGCAAAGTTTTGCTCATGTAAATGTACTTTTGGAAATGGAAGGAATAAATTAAAGTCCTCTTGTTTTTATCTTATTTCTTGTCCAAATGATACGATATGGTCTTTTTCATTTGAATATTACTTAAACTTCAAATAATAGTGCCAAAATAAACAGGAGACATCTTACTCAAGAGCACCGTAAACATAAGGGTCCTCTCTTATGAAACCCTCATAGTTAAAGGGTAAAAACCGGAAGTATAAATGCCCGATATTAAAGTCATCGAATGAGAAAAATTCCCGAAGTTTATCAATGGAAAAAGAAGTCTTTGCAAAGAAGTTAAGTAAAAAATGCCTTTTATTTCACAAAATGGCGAACTTAATAAAGGTTTTGGCATAATTAAAAAAAGGAAAAAAATAAATATACATTAATTTGCTTTGTTAGGAGAATCCGAAGGATGAGAAGTCTCTGTTGCATCCTTAGAAGATGAAGATTATTCAACATCTGGTCCAGCGCCTTCATCCTTGTCTTTTTCTTCTTCATCTTCAATCTCCTCCTCGGTTTTCAAGAACTCAGAGCAAGTACTCGAGGAGCTTGACGCAATGGGCCGAGCAGGAATGTTCTCGAAGACGGTTGTTTCCAAGTTAAGAGCGTCGACAATGCAATCATTATATTTAAAATGCCTTCTTTGGCATCCTACAACGTCTTCCTCCGCATGTGATAAATTGCATGAGTTTTTGAAGAAGTAAGGAATCCTCTTGATCCCGGAGTATAGCTTGGATGTTTTGAATTTTGGACTGCAGCTTGTCATTTTCAACCCTCAAGATATCGCAGGACAAAGGTCAATATTGTTCGTCGTGTGTTCGCGGTTTTGTTCCATGATCCTTTGTTGACGACAGAGGAAGATTTGACATTTAGGTGAGCCACACGGTGGTGTGGTACGTTGTTGGTTTAGTACTTGAGCCTTTCCTCCGTTCTTGCCCTCTTCTACTCGGCCGCATCAACTTCCTCGATTTTGGAACACAAGTTTTCATCCAGGTTGTTGATTTGTTCCATATTAGTAGACTCATATTTTGCTGCCACAATCACAATATCCTGTAGCTCACCCCACTTGACTTTCAACTCAGCAAGTTCTGCATGTAGCTGAGTAGCTTATTGGGTGTGGGATCGTTTTTCTTGCTCCGTTTGTTCCAATCGGGCTTCAAGATCGCCCATTTGAGCAAGACTTGCTTCTAAAGCCAGAAGGCGCTGAATGAGTTGGTCCCGTTCAGCAGCAATTTGATCCCGCACGGTAGCAAGTGTCTCTTTAGCCAGGTCATCTTCTGCAAGCCCTCGGATGCTAGGAGGTTAGACTGAAAAGTCAAAAGTTAAAGTTATTTAAGATAATGGTTAGCAAGTGAAAAGGGAAAAGAGAAGAATAAGATGATACATGAGCAGCAAAGTGCATGCTGTTATTAATCTGACATTCCGCAGAAAGAGCTTCTATCTTTCTCAGATTCTTGTTCGAAGCCAGAGGCTTCAAGTAGTTGGCAACTCCTACCAGCGTGGAATGCAAGTGGCACTTATTCGAAACTGAAAAGTAACACTGCACTTACGATTGGGGTCAAATGGGTGTCGGGAAATAGTTCTCAGTGTTCCCATGATCGGGTGACCAATGGGAATGTTCATCTTCCACTTGTTCAATTAGGGTCTCTGGCGAGGTGAGAGATGTTGGTGCGGTAGTTGGTGTTGAAGTAAGAGGTGGTGGAATATCAGAAGTGGAACCCCTCTGATCGAAAACGACAACTGGAGCCCCAAAACAGGACTCAACATTTTCAACCATGTCTAACTTTGTAAAAAGTCCTTAAATGTCATATAGTTAAGCATTCGGTTGAGCTGGGGAAATTCTTCTTTTTCTTATTTTTTGGAGAGAAATCGCTTCATCATTATCTTCAATTTTTTCATCGCCAAGGACTACTGGGGTTAGTCCTGCTGGGGCTTCCTCCACAATTGGAGGCTTCTCTTGAGCCGCAGCCTTGGAGGAACGTCTTCTTTTTATTTTTTTCTTGGGCCAGGGACTCATGGAAGATAGGCCTTCAATGGAAGCAAGAGCGGCATCACGAGCCCTCTTCCGATCAAGGGCTTCTTGAATTTGTTGCTGAGCCACCTTTGGGTCATAAGAAACCTCTACGGTGAGACAGACAGAAGATACCTTCACACGTTATGAAATAAGTCAAAGTATTTATACTTCATAAAAGTTGAAGATTAAAAAGGATAAGGAAAGTTTTACAAACCATGCTTCTTGGCCTTCCAGTTGAATCTTTGAGAAATTTCCTTCCACTTACGGGAGTCCGATGTGGATGCATCCAATTTTTTTTTTAACTCATTGGGTTAGGTTTGCAACTGTTGAAGGAATTCAAAGAGTGGTTAAAATAAAGGAATAGAATGTTTAGTAAGAAGAAGGAATTTCCTTTAACATAGTAAAAGAGGAATTGAGAAACTTACGAGTATAGTTCCAAGATTAGGGGATAAGAGATTCTGACCCCGGTAGAATGTCTCCGGGAGCGACGACAACGAACCTCTCCATCTAGCCGCAGTCGTTGTCATCATCAATGCTGGTGATGTTAGCATGGTGACCGCATTTTCTGAGTTTGATCATGCCTCCACGGAAAATTTTAGGGGCGTAGAGATTGATCATATGAGCAAGGATAAGTGTCTCACGCGCCCGAGAACACAGGTACCAAAGACAAGCCCTTATTCGCGATGTTGATGGTCCTACTTGGGCTAAGCAGACTCGGTAGTTCCAGCAAAACTCCAAGATGATAGGGTCAATTTCTTGGCCAATCTTTAAAGTGAAAGGATATGTGTAAACGTACATATACCCTGATGTACTAAAAGTGATTCTTTCCACTTCAGTAGGGGCTAAAACTTCGATGTTGTTCTAGCCACAATCTTCATTCACAACGAGAATACTAGTAGGGCGAATAGAAGAAGGGTATTTACCAACAATCCTGTTTCTGTCTTTTTTGGGTTAGAGGATTCCTGTTGAGCATGAAGATCCGTCTCACAACTTAATTGAGAAGGGATGATCGTGTTGGTAGAAGGAGAATTGGCATTGAGTTCCTTACATTTGTTCTTCTTGAATGGGCCGCCTCCGATGTAAAAGCTTGTGTAACCAGGATAAGAGATAGTAGAAGACATGATGATGGAAAGTGCAAATATGAAAGTTTTACTGAAAAAGGAGAATTGCAGAAAAGCTTTAAGGAAATTCGAAGAAGAAAGATTTGTAAAAGTGAAAGGTAAAAGTGTAGAAAAGGGGAGAAGTTTACAGGCAGCAGAATGCAAGGCCATTATCTAGGTAACTAGCAAAAGTAATTGTTGAATCATGGGATAATACGTATTCGGATTATTAAATGCAAGGAGATGTTCAAGTCCTTTCAAGTGTCAGAGAGCGTTCAGGAATTTTCCTGCCAAGAAAAGGAGTCTTATGTACTTCCCGATAATATCAAGTTTAGTCACCGGAAAGTAAGGGGGCTATCTGTATAGGGTAAAATTGATAAATGACAGGTGGACGTTTGTCGAGATGACACGTGTCAGTAAAGACAAGTAAGATACGAGTCAGCAAATAGCTAATACCGGTTACCAACATGAGACTGATAGTGTGTGAATTCAAAGACATTGGTATCGGAGACGAAAGTTTGAAATTGAGGTATTGGTTGAAGAAGGCAACATTCAAGGAGCGGTCGTTACAAAAAATCGTTTTATTTATACTCAACCGTTATGTAGCTATCAAGAGGGGTCTTTATTTATATTAAATATGTGCTTGATTTGGGGATCGTGTATCCCTGGATTTAGCTATGAATATAAGAATTTGTACTCATCATAAGCACGAAACACTTGTACGCAAAAAGGCTAAACTCATTCGTACATTCTATTAACTTATTTTTGTTCAATACGTTGTTCTTTTTCTTGCATCTGGAAAAGCTCACTTCACAATTAGGCTTGTACTTTCTTCAAGTATTCTTAATTAATTTATTTCTCTTTTTAGTTATTTTAAATTTTTAGATCAATTTAATTCATGTGTTTATAAATCACGTTACAAATTCAACCGTACAGCTTTACGGGTAAACGAGAACAAACATACGATGATGAAAGTATCGTTTCTTAAGAGACCAATCTTCCCGCATTGAAGCATATTTCTTGAATAGAGCACCTGAATATTCTTTCCTACGTTTTAGCCTTCAAGTTGGTTACACAATAATGTACTGAAGTTGTGCTCGTGTTGGTTGGGAAGATTTGATTGTTTAGCATTATAACAAATGATAGCAATACACCCCTTCAGTGTACAGGAAACAGAAAAAAGAACAAAAGTTAAGAAAACTGCATATTTCTATACAGCAAACTAGGAAGTTCTCATCTTCAAGTACCACCATAGCCTTCTCAATAACCAAGTTGAACTTACTTGCAAAATCAAATTAACTTTTAGGTTGGAGCAGGAAGATTAATGAAATGATGCATTGATTTTTATCAGAAAGAAATGAAGAAATTTGTTCCATAAAACGATGCATCGTGTCTCCTCTCTACATCCATTAATGAAGTCAGGATGTTCCATGTTTACCCATAAAACGGTATAGTCGAATTTATAACGCGGTTTATATATACGTGGATTAAATTGATCCAAAAAAATAAAATAATAAAGAGCAAAAATGAGTAAAATAAAAATATTGAAGAAAAGACAAGTCTATGCTTTGAATTGATCTTCTACAGAGACTAGAACAATGCCAAAAACTTAATATTAGCATAATAGAGTATTGTAGAGTAAGAGAATATTATTAGCCTTTTTCTCATACAAGTGGTTCGTGTCCTTCAATGAGTACAAACTTCTCTATTTATAGCAAAATTAGAGGAGACAAGATCCCCAAATCATGCTCCTCTTGAAGGTGAATAAAGATCCCTCTTGATAAATGCATAACGGTTGAGAATAAATACTATGACTTTATATAACGATTGCTCCTTTAATGCTGCATTCTTCAACTGCTACCTTTCTTTTGAATTCTCTTTCCCGGCCTAGATTCCTTCGGAACCTATGCAACCGGCGTCATTTACTTGTTGACTCATCTCCTACCCGTCTTCACTGCCACGTGTTAGCTAAAAAAAGATCCATCTGTTATCTGTTAATTTTATCCAATACAGATAGTCCCCCTACTTTTCAGTGACTCAGTTTGTTGTGACCGAGAAGTAGATATGACCTTCTCTTTTCTTGGCAAAAAAGTTCTTGAATGGTTTCTGACGCTTGAAAGGACACACGTTTCTTTGCTTTTAATGAGCACACGTTGATCTGTGATTCGACAAGTATTTTCACCGGTTTCCTAGGTAATGATGGCCTTGCATTTTTCCGCCTATAAAATTCTCCCCTTTTCACCACTTTCATCTTTCACTTTTACAAACTTTCTTCTCCCAGTCTTCTTAAAGCTTTCCTGCAACTCCCCTTTCCTCAGTAAAATTTACAAATTCGTACTTTTCATCACTATGTCTTCTGCTATTTCTTCCTTCGGTAACACCGTCTTCTACCCCTAAACAACTTAACTTTATTTTACCCTCTTCATTTAGGAGCACAGGGGCTTGCATCGGCAGCGGTCCATCTAAGAAGAACAAGTCTAAGAAACCTGACGGCGGACCTCCCTCTACAACCATCATCCCTTCTCAGAGGTCTTTTGAAAAGGATCTTCATGTTCAAAAGGAATATTCTGATCTTGATAACGGTAGAAACAGAGTTGTTGGTGAATATCCCTCTTCTATTCGCCTGGCCAATATTCTTGTTGAAAAAGGGGATTATGATTGGAAGAACATTGAGATATTATCCCATCTTGTAGTGGATAGGATTACATTCACCAGACCAAGGTATATGTATGTTTATATGCACCCTTTTACTTTAAAACTTTTCAATGAAATAGACCCAATCATCTTGGAGTTTTTCCAGAGCTTCCAAGTTTGTTTGGCTCAATTGGGGCCAACAATATAACGCACAGCGGCTTGCCTCTGATACCTATATTCCTGGATCAAGAAAAACTTACTCTTGCACATATAATCAACCTCTACGCCCCTAAATTTTTTCATGAAGGCGTGATCAAACCAGCAAACGCGTTCACCATGCCATCACCAGTGTAGATGATGACAACGATTGTGGTTGGGTGGAGAGGTTTTTTGTTGTCGCTTCCGGGGATATTTTACCGATATCAGCATCCCTTATTCCCGAGGCTTGGAACTATACTCGTAAGTTTTACTTAATATCACTCTTTTATTATCTGGAATGTATCCTCTCTCTTTGTTAAGCTTTCTTTCCTTTTATTTTAGCCACCCATTGGGTTCCTCCCGCAGTTGAGAACCTAACCAAATAGGTTCATAAAATATTGGATACTTCCACACCGGATTCCCGTATGTGGAAGGAAATTTCAATCAGGAAGAACTAAAAAGGCAAGAACCATGGTGAGAGCCTATCCTTTCTTAACTTTTATCTCCATACAATAGTTAATTATTGACTTATCACATCAACATGGAGGACCTTCCAAATGGATCTTCTGTATGTCCCACTGTCGTAGTTTCACATGATCCTAAGGAGGCACAACAACAGTTTCAAGAGGCCCTTGACCAGAAGAGGGCTCATGATGCCGCTCTTGCTTCTAGTAAAGGTGTATATTCTCTAAGTTCCCAGCCCAAGGGAAAAAATCCAAAAGAAAACATACCTCTAAGGTTGAGATTGTTAAGAAGCCACTAGTTAAGGAAGAGATCCTGGAGGGACCGGCCACAGTGGTCCTTGATGAAGATGAAACCGAGGACAATAATGAATCGGTTTCTCTTCAAAGAAGAAGAAAAGAACTCCCATAGCCCAACCGAAGGACATAGAAGGACTCTCTTGAGAGTTTGAAATGGTTGAAAATGCTGAATCCCATTTTCGGGCTCCAGTTATCGCCTCTAGTCAGAAGGGTTCTGCTTCTTATGCTCCTCCAACTTCTATTCCATCACTAGCACTTGCCTCGCCACCAGTCCCAGCTGATAAGAAGAAGATGTGCATTCCCTTGATCACCCGATCAAGGGAACATTGAAAATGCCTTCCCGGAATCCATCCGAAACCCAACGGTAAATGCAGTGTTACATTTTCGGTTTCGAATGACTGCCACTTGATTTCCAAGCCGGCAGGGTAGCCAACTACTTGAAGCCTTTGGCTGCGAATAAGGATTGGAGAAATATGGATGCTCTCTCTGATGAATGTTTGATTAACAATAGTATGCATCTGGCTGCTCAACTATTATTTCATCCTTCTATCCTCTCTTTATATCTATTAAATACCGTCTTTGATAACATTAATATTTGACTTTACAAACTAACCTCCTTGCCTCCGAGGGCTTACTGAATATGATCCTAGATTAAGAGGCACTTAAGGCTGAGCGGGACCAACTTGTTGAGCGCCTCCCGATTCTAGAGGCAAAGCTTGCTCATATAGGTAAACTCAAAGCCTGGTTGGAGAAAACTGAGCAACAAAAGATGGCACATAGTCAAGAGTCCACTCAGTTACATGCTAATCTTACAGAGTTGAAGATCAAGTGGGCAGAGCTACTGGATGCCGTAAATTCAGCGGCCAAACGCGAGTTTGCTTCCATGAAAAGAATCAACACTCGGGAAGCTAACTTATGTTCCAAAACTAAGGAAGCTGTTGCGGCTGAAGAGAAGAGGTTGAGATTGGAGGAGAGACTTTAGAAGGTCATGGAGCAAAACCGTGAACATGCTAAAACTAATACTGACCTTTTTGGGGCTTATGACATCTTAAAGGTTGATAACGAGCTGTTGCAGCTGAAAATCCAAAAACTCTAAGCCAGACTTTGTGATCAAAAAGATATCTTCTTGCTTGAGAAAACCCATGCCGTTTATCACATGAGGAGGAAAATCTTGAAGGATGCCAAAAATGCATTTCAAATATAGACAACTGCATCGTTGAAGTCCTTGGAGAAAACTGCATTCGAGAATATTCCTATCTCGCCCACTACTTCAAGCTCCTCGAGCACTTGCTCCGAGTCCTTAGAAACTGAGAAAGAAGTTGAAGATGATGATGAAGATTAGGGCGAAGATATCAAACCCGATGCTGAGAAACCTTCATCTTCAAAAGATGTAGTGAAGACTTCCAATCCTTCAATTTCTGCTGACAAAGCAAATGATATCTTTTTTTATCTTTTATTTTTCTATTGATAAAGTCAGAGAATTTTCACATCCGGTTAATGTTAATACTGGTTATTCATACTTCCGATTTATAATCTTTAACTGTGAAGGTTTCATAAGAGAGGGCCATTATGTTTACGGTGCTCTTGAAGAGGACGTCTCCTATTCATTCCAACACTTGTATTTGAAGTTTAAGTAATATTCCAATGAAAATAAAACCATGCCATTTGGACAAGAAATGCGATAAAAATAAAAGGATTTTTATTTATTTCTTCCATTTCCAAAAGTATATTTATATAAGCCCAAAAATTCGTACATTCTCTTAGTAAATAAAACTGCCAATACATGTGTTGTACTCCTTATTTCTGCGGGGAGGGACAAACAGTCCTCGGTCCTAACTCAAAATCTTTCATAACAAACTGAACTTTTATGTTCCAGATATATTCTCTATTCTAGCAGTCCCTGGTATCATTCTGTTTCTAGATTTCAAATAGCCTTTTGAGGCTAGCATTGACACCTTTAGTGTTTTGATATACAATAGTTCCACCCAATGTTCGAATGCAAAGTATGCGAATTCGAATACTAGAGTTATTGTTGCTATCAATAATCCTTCTTCAGAGTACGCTTTACGATTCTGTCTCATTAAAAATCTTGCCACAAAAATTTATTTGGGACAAACACTAGATGAAGGAAAAAAGAGTGCAGCGCACTTTTAGTATAATCAAGGATATTCAATAATAGTACCTTTTAAGGTAAGTCACGTCCCAATTGCTTGGTACTTTTACTCTATCTTAATTTTCTAATTGTTATGAACATTTACCAGTTATAGGTAGAATTCGGTAAGGCCCTTCCCAAGTCGATCCCAACTTCCCGGTATCGGCTTTCCGGGTATTATGAGTTACCTTCCGCAAGACCAAGTCCCCAACATTAAAATAACAAAGATTTGCTCTACGGTTTTAGTATCTTGTCATCCTCTGCTTTTTTGCCATCATTTTTACATAAGCCAAGTTTAAATGTTCCTCAAGAAAATCCAATTTAATCAACATTGCTTCTTTATTCTCCTGTTTGCTTGTGCGTGAAAACCTCATGGCCTGGTTCACCTATATCAATTGGAATCAAAGCTTCCATACTGTATACAAGAGAAAAAGGAGTTTCTCTTGTGCTTAATTTTGTCTTTGTTCGGTACACCCATAATATTCCTGGTAACTCTTCATACCACCTGCCTTTTGTATCCTCTAATTTTTTTGAGGCTTTGAATTATTGCCGTGTTAGTCGACTCTACTTGACCGTTAGCATTTGGGTGGTACGGGGAGGACGTGATCCTTTTAATCTTCAAACCTTGAAACCTATAAATTGTGGTCCATTATCACAAGTAATTTCTTTTGGTACTCCAAGCCGGCAAATAATAGGATTCAAGATGAAATCAATCACTTCTCGTTTTCCAACCTTCTTGAAAGCTCCTGCTTCAACTCATTGAGTAAAATAATAAGCCAAAACTAAAAGAAATTTTTTTGTCTGTGTCTTTTGAGGCAAATGATCAATTATATACATCCCTCATTTCATGAACGGCCACGGTGACACCACTGAATCTAAAAGTTATGCTGGCTGATTTCCACAAACTCCTTCGTGAACTTCCCTCATCAAATATTTAGCTTTTGATGGTCCTAAGCACCGAGCCAATGGACCCTGAAAAGACCTTCGGTATAATTATCCTTCAACAAGACAATTCCGGGCAGCTTTTGTTCGTAATGCCCGAGAGGCTTTGGAGTCATCAAGCAGTTTTACATGCCTTAAATACTCTACAAACTCATTTTTCCAATCCCAGACTAGATTTCTTGAGTTGACTTTGCAGTAGCCATCCATGTCGAGGACAGAATGCAACAATTGAACAACTGCACCAGAATTAGCACCTTTTATCTCCGTAGACATACCTAAGTTGACCAGTGCATCTGCTTCCATGTTTTCCTCTCTCACAATATGGATCACTGAGCATTCCCTGAATCGGGAGATAGAAATTTGAACTTTATTCACCGCCAGTTGATAGTCGCACTTTACTTCGATCACCTCGGAGCGAAGTACCCCGGCTAATTCAAGCGCTGCAACCATAGCTTTTTACTCGGCTTCATTGTTAGTCAACGAAATAGTTCGAATAGCCTGTGTTAGGTTTTCTCTTGAAGGAGTGATTAGTACTATCCCAAGGCCAAAACCCTTTATTGTCACGATCCAAATCCCAAACCCGGTCGTGATTGCGCCTCTCGTTAAGACAAGGCCAGTCGATTCGAACTATAACTCATTTCAAGCAATTAATACAGCACATACATATTTTAATAACAGCAAATTGCGGAAACATAGCTAACCATCCCGACAACAGCCCAAACCGGGGTGTCACAATGTCATGAGCAACTAATGAAATCCTAATCATAAGATTAATATTACAATATCTCTGGCACAATTGTTTGAAGAAACTGGAACAACAAGATAAAAGAGATACGGGGCTGCGGACACCAATAGCTACCTCGTAGTCTCTGAATCACCACTCTGACAGTCGTAGTCAGTACCTCGGAGCGGAATCAATAACGCCTGATTCTGCACACATGGTGCAGGGAGTAATGTGAGTACTTCCAACTCAGTGAGTAATACATATAAATAATGACTGAAAGTAAGGAAACACGTAAAGCACAAGGCAATGCATAATGAAGCAGTAAAACATCATTAAAACAGTAAATCAGTGAGAAATCAAGCAAAATCTTCCCAGCTCTGGTTACCAGTTGCCATTGTTACCAGCTATAACATCCCTGGGCTCAGTATCACTTAAAAATCACGCCCATCGGGCAATATCACAGAACAGTATCATCTCCCCAGCTCTAGTTACCAATTGCCGTTGTTACCAACTGTAACATCCCTGGGCTATATTTTCATATCACAATGGGTACCCTACGCTCACTGGGGGTGTACAGACTCTAGGAGGGGCCCCTTACGACCCAAGCGCAATATCATATCTCGTGGCGGCGTGCCACCCGATCCTAATTACATCATGTCTCGTGGTAGGCGTACCACCCGTTCCCCTTTACATTATATCTCGTGGCGGCGTGCCACCCGATCCCATATACATCATATCTCGTGGTAGGCATACCACCGGTTCCCTTTTACATCATATCTTGTGGTAGGCGTACCACCTGTTCCCTTTTACATCATATCTTGTGGTATGCGTACCACCCGATCCCATTTAAAATGTCATTTAAATCTCAAAACTGAGTAAAAGTGGCCGTAATTGAAAGAGCTAACAGAACAATTGATCGACCTAAAGCGACCAGAAGCGCGATAACAACAAGAGAAACTCTAGCAACCTAAAGCAACCAGAAGCGCGATAACAACAAGGTTCCCATCGCCATTAATGGCGACGCCGGCTGGTGAAACCACAGCTGGCCGGCCACCTCCAAACACGCCGCTCACCCCAAACACTACTACATTTACACCCAAAACCCTAGATTATTCCCAAATCTTAAAACCATCCACACTAAACAACAATGCAGTCGAAAACCCTAGCAGAAGAATTGAACCAATTCCGTTCAAAAAGGCCACTCTCATGCATGGACAACCGATTGTAAAGTTCACGAAAGCAGAAGTGTCACGCATGAACATAATTGAGGGGCTTCAATACACAGTACTAGGCAAATTCTCCTATGGCTGGCCGGACATTCAGGAACTCAGAAGAATTATTCCAATTCAGTATGGAATTAGGGGAGAATGCAATATTGGCTTCTTTAGAGACAAGCATGTGCTTATCAGACTCACACTATGGGATGATTTCATGAAAATCACCTCGAAAAGCACGTACTACCTCAAGGCCAAAGATGGGTACGAATACCAGATAAGATAGTTGATATATGACTCCAAATTCAAGCTCGGAGAGGAAACACCAATGGCAATGGCGTGGATTTCATTTCCATACTTACTGCCTACATACTTCGTGAAGGAATGCCTTTTCTCGCTTGCCTCAGCTGTTGGTAAGCCCCTGCATCTCGATTTGGCTACAATAAATAGGATGAGGCCCAGCTGTGCTAGAGTAAAGGTACTTGTAGACCTATTGGCAGAACTGCCCAAAAAAGTTAGGCTCGACATTAAAAATGAGGCAACAGGAGAGATAAGATCAGAATGGGTCAAAATCCAATATTATTACATACCTAAATACTACAAGGAATGTAGGTTATAAGGGCATGATATGATGGAATGCTGGAATTTACACCCTGAGATCATAAACATTGAAAAGGCTGACCAACAAAGGGCATTGGATCAGAGGAATAATAAGGGCAAAGCAAAAGAATCAACTTCTCAGCAAAGGCAGCAAACAACACCTCTACTGGTGCTATCTAGTGGCAAAATAGTAGGAAATGCTGGTACACAGTGGAGAGAAGTCAAAGGCAATCGAGGGCATAACAAGGCTAACACAATTACAGGGAAGCAATCAGAAAAAGCCAACAATGACACTCAACAAGACAATAGATTTGATGTCCTAAAAAATGACAGCATCAGAAAAGAGAAAAATGTTACAGAAGAACAAGGAGCAATCAGTCATACAGATCCAATTCAACCAGCTTTGACAACTGCAGGGGATCAACAAAGAGTAGGAAATGCTGGTTCACAGTGGAGAGAAGCCAAAGGCATTAGAGTGCAAAACAATACTAACACAATAACAGGAAAGCAAGCAGAAATAGCCAACAAAGACACCCAACAAGCCAATAGGTTTGATGTCCTCAATAATGACAACATCAGGGAGGAGGAAAATACTGCAGAAAAACAAGATGCAATCAGTAACACAGACAACATTCAAAAAACTTTGACATCTTCAAGGAATCAAATAACAGAAAAATCAGCAACAAACTACGGCTCAGGGATGCAGGACAATGCAGAAGCAAGAAAAAGCAGGTTTCTTAATAGCCCAAACAATCAGCTAAGGGCTAAGGTAGACAGTAGCAAAGATGCCAGTAGCACTGTCAACTACTGGTCTGAAGAATGCTACACAGATACCTCAGCAAATATCTGTGCTGAAAAAACTACAAAGGGAGACAATCTTGCATACTGTAGAGAAACAATCATCAGACAACATTACACTGAATCACATCCAAAAGAACCACATCAATGCTGAAACAACAGGCAACAGAAATAAGCTATTGAGCCTTCAAAAGACCTGGACAAACAAGCAGGAGAGCAGTCAGCCTGGATAATAGGCACAATGCAGGCAAAAGAAGTGACAATAATCTCATACAACAACCAGTCACAAAGCAAGGACAACAACTCAGAGAAGAACAACAGCAAAGAATACATAAACTGCCAAGAAAGACAAACACACAAGCTAGACAATTAGCTGGAAACATCATTGGTAACAGCTAACCAAACTGGAAAACAAACCCCCCTGCCACTGAACCCAACACACACAGCATCACCAACAACAGAGGAGAATGCCAGCACACAACAGGATAACATATCACAAACAATGACTAGGTAAGCAGCAAAAGAGGAGGTAACACCAGGCAGGAGCAGAGAGGCTGAAATAACAAAGGAATCCACCTCACAGTGGATTATGAGGAACTTTTACAATAAACAAGAATCTGCAAATAACACTCAACAACCTAAAACAACAGTCTCACTCAGCAACAACACCCAACAAGAACAAAGCTCAACAAGCACTCAACAAAACATTATCCAGAGCAGAACAAAAGCAGCAGTAAAGAAGCAATCAGGAATAAATGCAGACAGGTAAGCAGAACAAATCACTGGGAGACAATGGGCTGACCAACTAGAGGAATGCTTAGAAGAAGGAGAACTCCCTGAAGGAATGCAAAGTGAGGAAGAAGACTTTTCAGAAAATGCTGAAGAGAAATCACAAAGGGATAACCAGCTGAATAGAGATCAAGGAATTCAGTGCCTTTAAATAATGGAAGGAACAATAGACCAGGACCCAATCAACAGGAAAGGAATAATAAGAGCCCAATTACAGGCAATTATCAAGCCCAGAACCCTGTCAACAGTTATAGCAGTCAGAAATGCAGGAAAGGAAAGCATGGGCAAGGACATGGATGATGAGAACACTGCACAAAACTTCAAGAACATAGCAAGACAGGCAGACCTCTCACCGAATCAAATCAAGGAAATATTTGGAACTGTAAACTCACAGAGGAAGCAGAACAAAGTTAACAGCAACCCTGCAACAACAAAGTCCCAACCCAAAAGGTCTTTGACATACCCCGGCAAAAGAAAATGAATGCAATCATATGGAACATAAGATCAGTCAACACAATGCAAGCTTTTGAAAGACTGATTACTCTTCATAACAAACATCATTTTGAGTTTATTGGCATCATGGAACCAAAGCAACAACTCAGGAAACTGGAGCAATACAGGAGAAGGATAGGCATGCCACAAGCAATAGCAAATGTGTCCAACAAAATATGGGCTTTTATGGATAACACATATGAGGTCACAGTACTCACGGACACCACCCAACAACTCACTTTGAAGCTCCTCTACACAGAGACAAAAATGGAGCTAATCCTCACTCTTGTCTATGCCAAATGCTCTCCAGCAGAAAGAATAGAACTATGGGACACAATATATGATCTATCACAAACAATCAAAAGCCCATGGATAGTAGGAGGGGATTTCAATGTAATAAGTGACCAGGAAGAGAAACATGGAGGTCTCTCTGTCCCTTTCAATGAAGTAGATGACTTCAATCATTGCATAAACATCAGCTGTCTAACAGACTTGGGATTCAAAGGAAGCATCTTCACTTGGTGGAATGGAAGAGCAGATGAGGATTGCATTTTCAAAAGACTTGACAGATGTTTAGCTAATCAAATGCTACAGCAAGCCTTCCAAACAATAGAAGTCACTCACCTCCCCAAGATTAGATCGGATCACAGCCTACTCCTACTGCAATTTGACAAGAAGTCACAAACAATCAAAAAGCCTTTCAAATTCCTCAATTTCTGGATTAAACATGATACTTTTGAGGCAATAGTGAAAGAAAATTGGTAATCATACTTCACTGGAGATCCTTTCATCATCTTCAACTACAAGCTCAAAAGACTAAAGAAAGCACTATCCCTTTGGAGCAAGGCAACCTTTGGAGATATTTTTCAGAATATAGCAAGCATGGAAGAAGTGGTCCTAGTACATGAGAAACATTTTGAGCAAAGGCCAACTGCACACAACAGAGAGACTGCAAAAGGTTCAAGCACAAATGATCAGACATCTAGCCATTGAAGAACAATACTGGAGACAAAAAGCAGAAATGTCCTGGTTTAAGGATGGAGACAGAAACACCAAATTCTTTCATGCACAAGTAAATGGCAGAAGGAGAAGACTACAACTAAGAAGAATTCAAAACAGTACTGGCACTTGGATAGAAGAGCATGAACAGATAATGGATGAGGCAATTGCTTTCTATAAAGATCAATTCACTGAAAGGACAACTCCCACAGACTTCAGAATCCTGAAAAACATACAGGAAGTGATAGACACACAGCAGAATACAGAGCTAATCAGAGTTCCAACAAAGGAAGAAACCAAGCAAGCTGTGTTCAGCCTGAACAGGGACAGTGCAGGAGGACCAGATGGCTTCATAGGCACATTCTATCAATCCTGCTGGGAAATCATAGGAGAAGACATACAAAACATGGTCACAGCTTTTTTCTCAGGGGGACCTCTGCCCAAGAGCATCACCCATACAAATCTAATTCTGATACCAAAAAAAAGGAAGTGGAGACTTTCTCAAACCTAAGACCAATAAGTCTTAGCAACTTTATCAATAAGATTTTCTCGAGAATCATACATGAAAGGATGCAGATCCTTCTACCATCCCTCATCTCACATGAACAAGCTGGTTTTGTGAAAGGTAGAACAATTATTGAAAATGTCCTCTTCGCACAGGAAATCATCACAGATATTAGGAAAAGAACAAAAGCAGGTCCAAATGTGGTCATTAAGCTGGACATGACCAAAGCCTTCGACAGAATGTCCTAGTTATACATCACCAAAACATTGAGGAAAATGGGCTTTAATGAATCTTCATAGGCATGATCTTTGACATCTTGGGAAATAACTGGTATTCAGTCCTCATCAATGGCCAACCCCATGGCTTCTTCAAATCAACAAGAGGGGTAAAGCAAGGAGATCCACTATCACCTACTCTCTTCATCATAGCTGCAGAAGCACTCTCGAAAGGATTAAATGCACTCCATCAACATCCTTATCTTAAAAGCTTTGGAATGCCCAGAAGAAGCCCAAGAATCAATCATCTTTCTTATGCAGACGATATGATTATCTTCACATCATCAAATGCCAACTCTCTGCAGCTGATTATGAAAGTTTTGGATGCATATGAAGCAGCATCAGGACAGCTTATAAACAAGAACAAATCTGCTATCTACATGCATCACTCAGCCACCTCAGAGGCAGTAACAAGAACAGAAAGAATTACAAGAATTGGGAGGCATCACTTCCCATTCACTTATCTAGGCTGCCCTATCTTCTACTCCACGAAGAAAATTATCTACTAGCAAGACATTATTAATAAGGTACAAGATAGATTGCAATCCTAGAAAGGCAAACTACTCTCCATTGGAGGCAGAGCCATCTTGATTAAACATGTCTTACAAAGCATGCCAGTACACTTATTATCAGCAGTGAATCCTCCCAAGCAGGTAATCAACAACATACATAAGCTCCTTGCTCAATTCTCCTAGAGCAGCACAGTGGGAGGAACTAGTAGACACTGGTCATCCTGGAACAACCTATGCCTACCTTATGAGGAAGGAGGAGCTGGCTTCAGATCTCTGCATGATATGTCCAAGGCCCTGTTCTGCAAACTGTGGTGGAACTTCAGAACAAAGCCTAGTCTCTGGAGTGCATACATTACTCAAAAGTACTGCAAAAAACACAATGTAGTACTTGCTCCATGGAAAAGAGGATCACAAACTTGGAAGAAAATGCTAGAATGCAGAGAGATCATAGAACATCAAATAGCTTGGCAAGTCAAAATGGGATCCTCACTCTTCTGGTATGACAACTGGACTAGGAAAGGAGCCTTATACTTCCTAGTACCAGTAAATTTCCCAATTGATGAAACAATTCACAATGTAAATAACATAGTGCACGATGGTAACTGGAACATGCAGCAACTATCAGATCTCCTGCCACAGGAAATGGTCCAACACATAATCACTTCTATAAAACCACCAAGAATGGAAGACACTCTGGACATTCCATATTGGATGCTGCAGGAACAAGGACAATTCACAGTCAAAACTGCTTGGGAATATCTCAGGAGAAAGGAAGAACCTAGAAGAGCATATGAGATGATCTGGGTAAAGGGACTCCCCTTCAAAATTGCCTTCTTCATGTGGAGAGTATGGAGGGAAAATTTACCACTGGATGATATCTTAAAAAGATGGGGTTACCAAATGCCCTCAAAATGCTGGTGCTGCACAGAACCAAAGAAAGAAAGCATGGAACATCTCTTTTACTCTTCAAATACTGCCAGCAAAGTTTGGAAATACTTCCTACAAAAAGCGGGAATCTCAATGGAAGGCATAACCTTCCATCAAGCAATAACAAGGTGCTGGACATCACAAACAGTCAGCAGACTAAAACCAGTGTTGCAAGCACTCCCATCATGCATTGTATGGGAACTGTGGAAAAGAAGAAATAGTTACAAACATGGTGAATCAGTCACAACTGGTAGGGTAATATACCAAATCTCTACAACACTGCAAGCACTAGTCAATACCAGGAAACCAGGGATCAATTCCCCACACAAATGGCAGGACCTCATACACCTGCTCGAGAACTACACTCCAAGACTAAGCTACAAAACAGTAGTATGGGAATTCCCTAGGCCAGGATGGATAAAGGTCAATACAGATAGAGCTTCAAGAGGAAACCCAGTGAGAAGTTCAATTGGCTTTTGTGTTAGAAATGAAACAGGGGAACTGATATATGCACTTGGCACAGAATGCATGGAGGGAACAAACACAGAGGCAGAATCAACAGCCATCAAAGAGGCCCTAAGCTTTTGCAGCACACAAGGATATTCAAACATATGGCTGCAAACTGACTCCCTACTCCTAAGTAACATCATTAATGGATTTGGAAGACACCCTGGTGCATAGCAGAACAAATAGAAGAAATCCTACAGCTCAAAGATTCCCTTGCACTAATAGTAACACATACCTATAGGGAAGGAAACAAGCTGGCCGATCACCTGGAAAACTATGCACTAGACTTTGGGAAAATTGAGTGTCATCAATACAGTCAGCTGGACTCAGTAGGCAGGAAAATCATTAAAGATGATAAAACACAATGCCCCTACATAAGGGTAAACTTGGCAAGATGATAAGCTGCATACAATACCAACTCACCACTGGACAGGATCACCTAGAAATAGGCCAAACCAATCATGAAATGAAGGAAATCAGCTTAAACTGTCCAATATTGATCATACTAACCTCCAACCTTTGTTCTCGTATGTGTAGGAAAATCGACATTATAGAGATGCAGAACTTAATCTGGAGGAAAGCAAGGTTAACTAGCAGAAAACAGCACTCAGAGCAGTCGCAGGTAGTCAGCAACAGCAGGAACAGGATGATTCTAACAGCACTCCCCACACAAGCTATTCAACAGCAGTAAGCACAATTGCAAAACACTGAAAACTGGGAGCAGCTTAGCAGCAGAAACAAAGGACCAGCACACAGACTCAAGCAGCAGCCTAGAGCCAAATCAAGACCTATACTGCAGCACAAACAGTCAGATGTAGCCAGCAATATCAGAGAAGGGAAGGCGGGAACAACATCTAGCCTACAGCCTACTCAACAGCAACAACCACAACTGCAAAGATTAGCAGATTCTAAGCAGCTAAAGGAAATCAGAAAACTGAAATTGGAAGTCAAGACAGGACCTATATCACTGCAGCAAAAGTCTAAAGGGATGCAAGATCAGCACCAGCTACACAAGCAACACAGAACAATCAGCATAGTAAAAACATACCAGCATCAGCAGACATCTACACCAGCAACCATTTTCTCTCTGCCAACTGACATATCAGTACTACCAAGCCAGCAGACACACACTCAGTGCATGCATCAAAGATCAAATAGCAAGGATACACTAGCAGCACACCTTAGGACTAACAGGATTGATGAGTGGAAACACAGCAAAACCAGACCAACAACAGTCCAAGACCAGCAGCACCCTACACTTGCACCAGCAGCCACTTGCTCACTATCCACATTCACATTAGCATTTTCAAGCCAGCAGATACACTTTCCAAATTCACAGCAGAGGTCAAATAGCAAGGATACATTAGCAATCCATTTGAAGATCAGGTGGACTAATGAGTGGAAACACAACAAACAACAAGGCCAGCCACACCAACACCCAGCACCATCGACTGTCACAGACAAATAGCAAAGCAAGAAACAACAGGAGGGACAGAAACAAAGGAAACAGAAACAGTGATCAAAAGTGCCACAGAAGCAGCAGTAATCCCAGCTAGAAACACATAAACAAGGATAACTTCAGCAGAACACATAGACAAAACCAGCAGCAACTATTAGAAACAATACCTTCCACCAATAGCACCTCCATCAACAATAACAGAGGCAATATCAATGACATCACCAGCAACTCCAGAATCAACAACAGAGGTAACTGTTCACACAGGTACAGGTTATTGGCGCAATTGCGTTTTGTGGTATCAGCACTTCCAGTGCTCAATCCAACGCAATTACATCAATCACCTAG
The DNA here is from genome assembly GCA_002018475.1 of Nicotiana obtusifolia. Classification (NCBI taxonomy): domain Eukaryota; kingdom Viridiplantae; phylum Streptophyta; class Magnoliopsida; order Solanales; family Solanaceae; genus Nicotiana; species Nicotiana obtusifolia. The sequence continues at coordinate 365,440 of MCJB01034854.1, read as the reverse complement.
TTCCTGTACCAACAGTACCTCACATTTACCTTGTAACCAGAAACAATAGCATTAGCTTCATCAGCAGAGGCAGCAATAGCACAACTCTCCAATCAGCAAGCCAAACTCCCATCAGAATCCACCCTTCCATTCAAGCAACAACAACCATACAACACAACATCTGTTAGAATAAATGAACAACGCTAGAGGGGGGCTGAATAGCGTTTTGCGGAACTTTGTCTAATTTTCGCAATCAAGATATACAATTTAAATATATGTGCGAAAATAAGATAACAAGAATATATATATTGCGGAAATGTAAAGAGAGAGCGTACGCCAAGATGTATAGTGGTTCACTACAACGTGTAGCTAGTCCACTCCTCAAGATCACACTTGAGATTTTCACTATCACTGTCAAGCTTACGGGTGCTTAACAAACCGTTACAACCACAAAGACTTGATCACACAAGCTTTGCAAATGTTAGACTTGCGGGTGCCTAACCAACCGTTCCACAAAGACTTGATCACACAAGCTTTGCAATGTTAGACTTGCGGGTGCCTAACCAACCGTTACACTCACGAACACTTGAATCCTTACAAGCTCCGTGAACAACAAGGAAGACACTCTTCCTCACAAGTGTATGACAACACTATTTTTCACTCGAATTACAACTCTCTCAAGAGTAGATGAAGTGAATAAAATTACAGCTCAAGAACACAACAATGCTTTCAAGAAATAGCTCAAAATATAGCTCAATGAAGTAAGAATACTTGAAGCAATATATCTTATGATTTGGGATATTGTGTTGTGTTCAAATGAGGTTTAAGAGGGTGTATTTATAACCTCAAAACCTCATATAACCGTTGGCAATATTTGGCTAAACTCCCATTTGAGAAAACAAGAGTTTAAGGGCAAGAATACTTCTGCCCGTTGCCCACTAATCGATTATTTCAAATAACTAATCGATTAGTATCAAAAACTATCCGTTGTAGCCTAACGGTAACCCAGATAATCGATTATTTCAGTCAGATAATCGATTATCTTGCTCAGATAATCGATTATTTAAGGCTGATAATCGATTCCTAAACTCTCTGGAATTTGCTACAGTAACACTGCTACAGTGATACTGCTACAGTGACATTGCTACAGTAACATCAATGTATGGTTCTTTCCTGAAAAATTCCAGCGCAAATTTTAATCAATTATTTTGGTATTTTGTGAAAACAAATTGTTTTGAAAAATGTTTTAATTTGTGTTTGAAATCGTTTTAAAACTTTAAGCCAAGTTATTAAAGATGATAAATAAATCAAACACATTAAAACTCAAAATAACATTAAGACTAAATGACAACTTCATTTGTCTTCAATCTTTTTGCTTCATCGACTTGTTCCATGCATCGACTCCTAGTATCTTGAAAGCTCGACTTGTACTCTAACAAAGTCCATAGCAATCTCAGTAGTTTGTCCATGATGGTTTGTCGATTATCAAAACCTATAACAAGACACAAAGTCATTAGTTAAGGTTACATAAATAAGAATGCATTTTCCAACAACATCCTCATTGCCACCACAGCAGGAAAAACAACACCAATCAAATGCAGCAACAACAAATTTAACAGCAAAAACAGAACCACAAACAGCAAACACAACCAGCAACAACAGCATGAAGGCCAGGAATTAAGTCAGCTAACATTCACAAGAAGAGCAGAACTCAGAGACAAAAGGACTCAGAGAATCAGCAGCAATTTGCACAAGCAGCAGGATTTCCCCACTTCCAGCAGAGAATGCCCCACTGCAGGTTATACTGCCAAAATTCTCAAAGGCACAAGAGAACCATCTCTCACTCACCCAGTAGGATTAGAAACTTTTGTTTTTTGTACAGTCGACCTAGTCACTTCCTAGGTCATTACATCAATTTAGGTCTGACATGCCCTACACACTCAGATGCTCTGAATCACCAAGTGTGGAGGATCAATCATCAATTAACCCCTAGTCACTTCCTAGGTAGCTTTAGTAAACGCTTCACAAAGACTAGATTCATGTACTTTTTTGGGGAGGTAAGGTTCATGTCCCCCTCCTTTTCTATGTATTTTGTCTATTACTAATAAATAAAAATCATATTTACCAAAAATAAAAAGTGTACCATGGGCCACTAGTACCATTGTTGTCATTTTCTAGGCTACATTATAAGTCTTTTCTTTTCCTAGAAGTACATTTGGCATAAACAGGCGTAATGGCAGTAGTAATGTTGGAATTACCTTCTTCAATCTTGATAGTAGTGTGTTCCTCATCATTGGTAGAAATAATAGGTATGACAAATGTTCTTCTAGAAACAACATATTTTTCCATTGTCGTTAGAGATACATCCCTGGAATCCCAAGAATCTCATGTAGCCCTCAATCTTGTCCTTACTAACCATAAGTTCAAGGATAGCAACATATAAATGTTGTTGATTCTAATAAGATGTTCAGTCTATGAATGACCTTTTTGGACCTCACTTCTCTAATATTCCAGAAGATCGTACTAATCATGGAAAATTTGGGGGGACGAGGGGAGGGGGTGGAAGCATTTCTTTGTTTCATTTTCTTACAAGGTGCAAATTTATTTTTGTGCTTTCTTTCTTTTTTCCTGACTTTACTAATTCCTCTCCCTTATGGAAGAGGGTCCTCTTTCTCGAATAAGTCTGCCCTGCATGCCTTCTGCTCCAAGTTGAGGTTCTTCAAGGCTATTATGAAGAGAAGGATCTTTGTGATGAACCGATAGGTCATTCTGAGGTTTAGCCTTTATTTTCGTGTTTCGAGATCTTGACTAGCTCCGTTTAGTGTCCCTAAATTTGCGTGCGCAATCCGTGTCTTGTTCTGAAAAGTTTTTATGTGAAAAGTTGAAGAAAATATGAAATTTTTTCTTAAAAAAAATTTGAGTAGACTAGGGTCAACGTTTTATGTAAACGGACACAGATCAGTATTTTGACGACCTCGGAGGATCCGTATCGTGATTTTGCACTTTGGTGCATGCCCGAAATTAATTTCGAAAGTCCGTAGGTCGATCGTGTTGATTTGTCAAAATTTGGCAATTGAAAGTTGAAAGGTTTGATCGTAGGTTGACTTGGATAGATCCGTTATAGTATTTATGACTTGTCTGCAAAATTTGATGCAAAACGGAGTTCATTTGACGTGATTCGGACGTCCAATTTTGAATTTGCAAGTTCTTGAGTTTTTTGTTGATACATTATGATGTCTGATTAGTAGTCCTATGCATTATTTTGGTGTTTTGATCATGCAAGCGAGTTCGTATGATTTTTTTGACTTGTATGCATGTCTGGTTTGGAGCCCGAGGGGCTGGGGTGAGTTTCGGACGCATAGCAGAGTGTTTGTTGGAGTTAGAATTTTGTTCTTGTGCAGAAGCTTCAGGTCTCGCAATTGTAAGAAATGAGTCGCAATTGAGATGTTTAGCTTGAGTTTGTTGGGCTTGCATTGGCGAACTTAGTGTTCGCATTCGCGAAGGGGGACTGGGTATGCTTGGTTCGTATTTCAGGTCACCCTGATCGCTTTTGCAATGTGTCACTGGTTCGCAATTGCAAACAATATATCGTATTTGCGACTGTAGCAGGAGTGTGAGGTACTTCACTTTTGCGATTGTTTCTTCGCATTCACGAGGTTTGCATTTGCGAACCTCAGGTCGCAATTGCAACACCTGCGACTGGATAAAAGCCGAGGGACGGGATTTTAGCCTTATTTTTTATATTTGGAACCCTAGGCTCGGTAGGAGGCGATTTTGAAGAGAGAATTTCATCTACAAACTTTGGGTAGGTGATTCTAATCCATTTCTAATCATATTTCATCAATTTATCTTAGATTTTAACATCAAAATCATGTGAATCAAAGTGAAAATTATGAAACCTTGTCAAGTTTTGAAAAATATGAAATTGAGTTTTGAGTGTTTATTTGGACTCAGATTTAAAACCTAATCATATATATGAACTCGTGGGATCATGGGTAGTCGAAATCTACCATTGGACCCCGGTTTTGACCAGGCATGCCATAAGTTGACTTTTGTTGACTTTTTGGTAAAAGTGTAAAGATCTTAGCATTATCTATTGTAATTGATTTCACTAGCATTACTTGATGATATTAAGTCGATTTTGGTTAGATTCGATTGGTTTAGAGGCGAATTTTAGAGGAAAGGCCCGGTTGAGCTTTGATTTGATTGCGGAACAAGGTAAGTGTCGAGTCTAACCTTGATTTGAGGGAATTAGGAACCTTTGAACTGTATGTTATGTGAATTATATGTGTAATAGCGTATATGCGAGGTGACGAGTGTATATGCGCCGTCAAAATAAATGTTTGCATGTCTTCTCGTATTTCATGAATAATCTCATTCCATGCCTTAACCTTTACATGCTTTAATTGCTTTTTATGCCATAATTTGTTACTTGTCATTAATTTTTCTTGTATTGAATTGTTCGTCCCTTCCATGACTTCGTGATTAATTGTTACTTGCCTTAATTGTCTTATTTGCACACCTTAATTGTCACGTACTTGATTTGTCTTGTTGCTATTGTATTATTTGTAGCATTTGTTTAATTAGTATGTGGTTCATTTATTACTTTGCTTTCATATCCTTTGATGGTAGATATTCTTGTAAATTGAGCTATTGGATTGATTATGTTTATCGAAATTATTTGTGGATCGGGTTGCATGCCGCAACGGTTGTGATATGGTGGAACAATGGAGGATTATTACATTGATTCTGATGATATGGTGGGATCGGGTTACGTGCCGCAATGTTTGTGTACATAATACTTGATATTGATAAATGATGATAAGGTGTAATAAGGGAGGATTATGACGTTGATTATGATGTTATTGTGGGATAGGGTTGCGCACCGCAATGGATTATATACGTGATTCTTGATATTGATAAATGATACTAAGGTCAAATAAGGGAGGACTGTGTGTGTACAGTGTGGGGTTGCGCATCGCAACAGATTGTGTGTGTTGTACTCGTTGTTGTTATTGTGTTAGTTTTCAGCATTTTTATATGAGATTATGAGGTACAATATTCTGGATTCTTTGATTGTGAGGTTGAGTTCCCTTTCATAAATTATTTGCTTTACTTTCATTCCTATTTTATTTCCCGGTTATTATTATCATTACAACGTATAGGTTAATGTAAGTGGCCGTCTTAGCCTCGTCACTACTTCGGCGAGGTTAGGCTCGACAGTTACAAAATGCATGGGGTCGGTTTTACTCATACTACACTCTGTACTTCTTGTGCATATTTCGAAGTGGGTCCTAGTGACGTTCAGTAGATTGGCTCGGATCCAGTTCTTGAAGGAGACTTGAGGTACAGCTGCACAACGTCAGTAGCCCTGAATTCCCTTTCTTCATCACCTTAGCTATTTATTTCGATTCATACAGTTATGCTTTTATTTAGACTATCATTTATTGTACTCTAGACACTCGTGTATACGTGATACCAGTTCATGGATTGTATTTGGATATCGTTGTTTATTAGTTTATTTACTCAATTTCAATTTATTCAGCTTGTTGGTTTTCATTTGATTTGAATTGTTAAAAATATTTAATAACTACATCTCATGTTAGCTTGCCTAGCAAGTGAAATGTTAGGCTCCATCACGGTCCGGTGGGTGGAAATTCCAAGTCGTGATAGTCTTATAGAGGATGATCAGTTCTGGGGTTATCTATGTTAGTGTCTGGTTGAGTAGGGTGTTTGTAGTTTAAATCAACAATCAGATTAATGCCTGGCTGCTCCATAATATTAGTAGGAAGGCAGGTAGAACATGAGTTGTATTCCGTGATTTTTCTTTGCGTCAAAGTTCCCTGCTTTTGATCATAAGCGTTTATAGAGATATTAGACGGAGCTTTATTATCAGAAGTAACTTCTCTGTTCATAGAGGGTGTCATTCCCTGAATAGTTTGATCCTCATCAGGCATAGAACTCTCTTTAATCATTGATTCAAAATTGTTAATTTGACTTGCTTTGTCTAGAGGATCTTCAGAGGTGTAATTATTATCCTCTAAGATAGGAAACTTTCATAGGTTTTGGATGTAGATCCAGTTATTTTAGTGTTTCTCTTGTTTCCTTGAAGTTGAACAGGTTTGAACAAAACTTTGCTCTTCTTTTTTGGAATTTTCTTTTCCCTGTTCTTCTTGTTTTTCTGCTTCTTTTTATTCAGTGTCCTTTCCACTAGCAATTCTGCAATTGTTTTGTCCTCCATATGCATGCCATGACCCTGCATTATATCCAATTTAGCTTTGTTCTCTTTATTTTGTGAAACATCCGCGGGGCTTCCTTGTGTTGGCCTATATGCGTAGATTCCTCTGTTGTACCTTGTTTCTGAGTTTCGTTGTTTTCTTTTTCCTTTTTTTCCTGCTAAACTCCCTTGTTTTCAAATGCCACATCAGTCATGCTTTTTTCCTTTGTTAACTCCTTCCCATTCTATTTTCTTTTCAAATTTCCTACTTTGTACAAGAATTCCCAAGTAACCTATAGTTTCTGCAGTATTTGGGTACATTTAAAACTAATTGCATTTGCTAGCCAAATACACACATATTCAGAAAATGTAACAACCCAACTGGTCATTTTGAGCATTTACGTTCAACTATTTGGAGTCTTGATAAGCATCGTATGACGTATTATGACTTATGTGAATCGTCAATTTAGATTTTCAGGTTATTCAGAATTGATTTGGAAGAATGATTCTCAACTAGGAAGCTTTAAGTTGGAAGAGTTGACCAAGTTTGACTTTTTAGTACTTGACCTCGAATCGAAGTTTTGATGGTTCCGTTATGTCCGGATGACTTTGGCGTATGCCCGAATTTACATTTGGATATTTCTAGAAGGTATCAGCACTATTTGGCGAAAGTTGAAAATTTGTATGTTTTGAGGGGTCGTTTGATACGAACACAAGTAATGCAGGGATTAGTAATGCAGGGATTATTTTTTATCAAGTGTTTGGTTCATTGTATTAAAAATTAATTATGCAATGTATAAGTCTGGATTTAGTAATTTTAAGACATCCATGTATAGCTAATCCAAGGATTAGTAATCCCTTCCTTTCCTTGGTATTAGTTAATCCCTCATATGAGGTATAACTAATCCATGTATTAGGTAGGAGTAAATTGAATTGACCAACCAAACATGGTATTGGACGGATTAAATTTTTATACGGGGATTATTTTGCTTAATACGGCCTACCAAACGACCCCTGAATGTTCATAAGTTTGACCTGTATTTGACTTTGATGATATTGGGTTTGGATTGTGGTTACGAGAATTAGAATAGGTTTGTTATTTCATTTGGGACTTCTGTGCAAAATTTGAGTTAATTCCGAGTTGATTTGATAAGGTTCGGCACGAGTTTTGGAAGTTGAAAGATTCTAAGTTTATTAAGTTCAATTTGAGGTGCGATTCATGGTTTTGATGTTGTATGCGTGATTTAAGGTTTCAATTAAGTCCGTGTTATGTTATGGGACTTGTTGGAATGTTCAGACGGGGTCCCGAGGGGCTTGGGTTTGATTCAGATTATTTTCTGACCATTTTTCTTCATTTTGGCATTGCTGGTTTCTGTTGAGTTCTGGGCATTTGGTTTTCTTGTTCGCGATCGTGGAGAGTAGATCGCAATCGCCATCGGATAGAGTTGTTGGATGGCTGGGGAATATTGTTCATCACGTTCGCGAGTCTAGAGTCACGTTCGCAAAAGTTGAGGCAATTGTCCAGTGGTTTCGCGAGTCTAGCGACACGTTCGCGTAGAAGGGAGGAGGACCTGAGGATGTTAGCCGTTTTTTCTTCGCGGTCGCGGAGTGTGGAATGTGATCGCGTAGATCTAGGAGATTTGACCATCGCGTTCATGACTGTGATGTTGCGTTCGCGTAAGAGGAATTCCAGCTGGTGAGCATTTGTTCTATGCGAACACGTGGAATTGTACGTGTTCACAAAGTGTAATAACTGGGCAGACTCTATTAAATCCCATTTCGAGGGTTAGAGTCATTTTATCATATTTGGAGCTATGAAGTTCAGATTGAGATGATTTTTGAAGCGATTTTGACTATATGAATTGGGGTAAGTGTTCTCTACTCAATTTTGATTATTTTTCATGAATTTATCCTCGTTTTTGGCTGTTGGTTGATGATTTCAAAAGAGAAATTAGGGGGTTTTGTCTAAAATTTCATAAAGTGAATTTTCGAGGTTTGAGCATCGATTTGGAGTCGAATTTGAGTGAAACTAGTATGGTTCGACTCGTAATTGAATGGGTTATCGGATTTTGCGAGTTTTGTCGGGTTCTGAGGTACGAGCCCGGGTTTGACTTTTTGGTTATCTTTGGGATTTTGATTAAAGATTTCAATTTTATCGATTGGGTTTGTTTCCTTTGGAATTATTTGATGTTCTTGAGTTGCTTTTGGTTAGTTTCCAGTCGTTCGGAGGTCAATACGCACGGGATGGCTTTTCTGGAGCACTGTTTGGCCTGGTCGATATTGGATTCAGCTCGTTTGAGTTAAGTAACACCTTTAAACTTGATGCTGAGGGTATGAACGCATAAATATATATGTTATGTGTTTGGTGTTGAGGTAACGCACATGTTAGTTCACGAGCGTGTGGGCGTGCACCGTCGGAATTATAATTCGGATGATTCTGTGGTACCGTGTAGTATTCTATCTTGTTTTAATCCATGAAATTCCTACGTGCTAGAATAATTGAGTTGTGATCCATGTTAGAAATCATGTTTATGCTTAGTACTTATTCTATTGGGACCCACTGAGGTTATTGTTTCTGTTGAGTTATTTGCTTAAATTGTAAATACATACTCAGTCATATTCATTCATTTGCATATTATATCTCAGTCTATGTTATCATCGTTGTCACGCCATGTTATCATTGTTTGGGCTAACTGGCATGAGATTTGTGAGCCCGATTAACTAGAGAGATTGATGACTGAGCTATAGCTGAGGGCCGAATTGTGAGTGATATTAATGGGATCAGGCTGCATGCCGCAACAAGTGTTATTGATTCATGATGAGATCGGGTTGCACGCCGTACCAGGTATTAGTGATTTATATGTTGATCGGGCTGCACGCCGCAATAGGCCTTATGGCTAGATATGGATCGGGTTGCACACGGCAAAAGACCTTATGGCTATATGTGGATCACGTTGCATGCTGCAGCAGGATTTATAGGCTTTATTTCTGCTGATGGAATCGAGCTGTGCGCCGCAGCAGGCACCATACGGTACTGAATGACTGAGTGTGCTGAGGGATGGAGCATGATGAGTAGGAGTGCGAGACAGTGAGATTGAGTACTCTGAGAGTGTGAGCACATGAGTTCATCAATGTGATGCATTGCATTGACATATATACTTGACATACAGGCATAGAGATGCATTTCCTCATGCTACACGGTATTGTGACATTCATGACTTCACATGTACATTGACATGTGGGCATAGAGATTTTCTTTCCTCATGCAAATCTGAGATTTAAATATTTTATCTGTTGTTGAATGTTTTTGGAAATTTACAGTTTTCTGATATACTCACATTTTGGTGAATTCAGTAAAAGATTTGGGTTTTACTGTTATGCTTGAGAAGCATGCCTATTTTTCCGTAACTGTGGACGAGTTGAGTATCATATTTTTGAAATGTTTCTTGTACTACTTTTATTATATTGTTATGAGTTGTCATTGGCCACTGGCGTTGGACTCTGACCATTTGTCCAAGCTCGTCACTACCTTTAACATAAGGTTAGGACTGTTACTTATTTGAGTATACGGGGTCGGTTATACTCATACTATACTTCTGCACCTTGCGTGCAGATCTTGGATAATGATGTTGTTGTGAATGGCGGGAGCTGGCACTGAAGATGTACCTGCGTTCAGGTCATAGCTGCCTCTTATTCTTGGTAGCTTTAGAATTATTATTCTGTACATGTATATTTCAAACAGAAGATGTATTTATTTCACACCGGCTTTGTAAACTCTAAATCTTAGAAACTCATGACTTGTACTACCAGTCGTTGGGAAGATGTATAAAACTCCAATTATTTCATCATTTATTTTCTCTGTAAACCTCGTCGTGTTGGATTGTTGCTAATTAGCTTACCTAGCGGGTTGTGTTAGGTGCCATCACGACTAGTTGGATTTTGGATCATGACAAGTTGGTATTAGTGCTCTAGGTTCATAGGTTCTACGAGTCATGAGCAAGTGTCCAGTAGAGTGTTGCGGATCGGTATGATAACGTCCATACCTATCTTCGAGAGGCTACAAGGCATTTAGGATAAACTTACCATCTTTCTTTCCTTATCGTGCAGCATTGATTCAGCTTGAAGCGTATATCTTTGAGTTCTTTCCACTCACTCATACGCACATATGAGTGCTTGGTATCAACTGTACATTGTGTGTTACTATGTTTCCGTGATGGGCTAGTCTGGAGGACTTGAGGCCCGGTTTGGACCGCAACTTAGGCTTGGTAGTTTCAGTTATGTGAGCATATGCTTTTGGACTTCTATGTCCAGTGGTATCCCTGTGAGTGAGACTAGTGGTTCGGTGAGTGGTTGGATGGCTATATGATGAGTAGGATGTGACTGCAGGATGTGTTCAGATGGTTTGAATGTGACGGGAAGATTTTGCTTGAGATATGAAAAGGACTATTGGATGCTCAATTTCTGTGGATGTGTCATACGATCTTGAGTTATGAAGGTTTTTGAGAGATTCGTTTGTGTTATTTCATTTGTGGAACGAAGTAGACTTTCATGTCTTGTTGATGAGTTCGGACTCAAGAAGATTAAGTGATTGCGTAGTACTTGTGGCTGTGAAAAGGGTATAGAAAGATGTCAGTTTGAGGCTAAGCAGGTGGGTTATCACGTGCGAGGTAATCTAGGGATGTGTGACCCTTATGATGGTTGTGTGGAGAGTTTCTTGGTACCAGTGGGTTATGTGTGTTGCAATTGGTTTGGATCGCTTGAGGAGGTTGACATGACTGTCACGAGGATGAATGCGAATTTAGCGGATGATTTGAAGTATTTTATGGTTTGTGTTGCAGGAGCTTATGAAGGATTTAGTTGAATCTCACTGTGGATTATGGCAGTAGTAGAGCATGGGCGTTGTGAGTTAGCGGATGTTTTATTCTATGGCTTTGAGCCAAGTGGGGTAGTCTACCACCGGCAATTTGATTGTGTGTGATGTGTTGTATTGGTTTCTGTCTGAGGCATACTTGTGGATCGGTTATGACTTGCAGAGGTTGGTTTGAGGATGACTTGAGTAAGGAATTTCTGGAGGCATGATGTATTACACCTTATGGATATATGGGAGTCTTGTAAATGGTCTAGGGTTGCTGTTCGTGATTGATGTAATGTACGAGGAAAATGATTCACTCAGTTGCTTAGAGGTGTCCTGTAAATTATCGTGCTAATGGGGCACAAGTTGTTCGGCCCGTTTGGTCGGTGCAATTGAGATTTGAGCAGGGTAGATGACTCTCGAGAAGGTTCTAATGGATTTAAGATTTATATATGGCAATTGAGAATTTTTCAGACTTGTATATGGCTAGGATCTAAGATTTGCATCGGATGGTGTCGGGACTAGCGGTATTTCTGTATTACTATGAATTCTACATTTCAATATTAGAAATGTGAAGGGAACGACTTTAGATTCACAGAAGGTCTTCACAGTGGGTGTCTCGGTTGTAGTACTTTTGGGGTGCTTAAGAGGGAATACAGCGGCTTATGGGCCTTAGGGCGGTGTGGTTTTATGCTAGGATCTCTAGTGGTTAGCTTTGGGCAAGGGTCGTGGTGTTCTGGAAAGAAGGCATGTCAACTTGAGGGTAATTCTGAAGGAACTAGGAGAAATAGGACGGCTTGGTAGTAGGTTGGATCAACACGATAATGGATATGATCGGTTCTTTGGGTACTTAAGATGTGGTGAGTCTCTACAGATGTTTTGTGGCAATACTCTTGGGATGGGCAACCTGCAGGACTTGATTCATTTATAGGGATTTAGTTTTGATGGCTTGGTTATGTGCAAATGGGTTTCGAAGTGTCCTCGATGATTTCTGCCACAATTTGAGATTGATATTATCTACAGGCATGAGGGGTATGTTGGTATTGTGATTTTCTCCTGGATGGGATCAAGTGAAAGGTTTCTGACTGACCGAGTATGTATTTATCTTGTGACTCAGAGTTGATAATGAGATTCTCGTGCTTTTCACATGACGGCATGATAGATGTAGTGTGTCCTGTAGGATTGAGATTTGCATGTAAAAAGGTGGTGGTTCAGTTTTGGAGGGAAGGTCGTGAATTTTGGACAGCATGGACGGTTGTCGATGTTTAGATGAATGTTATAATTACTTGGTATTGCCTGAGAAGGGTGCGCATTTCAGAAGGCGCATTATGTTCTGACTTCGGATGCTTCGTTTATATTGCGGTACTCGCTTGGTTGATCAACATCTGATATACAGATTTTTTCCATGTGGCACGGGGGAATAATAGAAGTATTTCTCATGGGATGATTGTGTATGAGAGATGTATTAGTCATTCGAGTGGTGGAGTTGGGATCGACTATGGTGATTCATGTGTTATATGGAATTGGAGACTGGAAGTTCTCAGAAGCAGGTTGTTTTGTGGTTGTGGACTATAAAGATGTGGCCAAAGTTAGCCAACTGGTAATATGTGTTATAGTTAGGTCATTGTGGACTTTTGGAGGGCTATTTGTCCATCGGGGATGATCGGAGTTGATTTTGGGGGCCATTGACAGGCCCAATGAGGATGTGTATTCTACACCAGGTCGGATTTGTTGACTCCGTATTTCTATTGTTGAGGGATGTGTCATTCGGTTAGAATTGATTTTATTCGTATATGATATGTTCTATGTGTTACTCTTCCATGCTGCGAGGGGTTGTGATTCATTGGTTATATGCACATATGGTGCGGTTCTGTTTGGGCCTTATAGCGAAATTCGAGCGAGATGGTGATTGGGGTGTGGAATTGTTGATTGCACCTTGGTTATGGTCTTTTTGGGTTGTGGAATATTGTGTTATTTTCTTCTCCATGGTTATGGTCATGCACTTTTTGTACTTGATGTCAAATTGCGTGTGGTTGTTGATTTTGAGCATTGTGGCTTTAAATATTTCATAGGACTATTGTTTGGATGGGGTCACGCATTGCAGCTAGGTTATGTTGGGATATGATCCTTTTGTGATAGATTCGTGTTTCTTGGTTCTGCTATGTGTGATGGGTTCGTAGCATTACGTTTGTGGTGGTACTTGTTGACCTTGTGGGACAGTTTTCTCATTTGAGTCATTTTCCATATTTGAGTACATCTGAATTGTTTCTTTTTGGTGCACAAATTGCACAGTTGTAACTTTAGGTTGTATTAGTGTGGCGTGTCAATAGAATAGTTGTGTTTGATGAGATAAGGTCATTGGACCTACAATGGATACTATCAGATTTCATTACGATATGTTTAGAAGAATTATATCGGAAGTCGGCTAAGAATTTGGCTTTGGTTCTAGTCGGATGAGTGAGAGAGCTCCATGATTTGTTGATCTGATGAGTGGTTATGAGTTTCAGCGTGTTTCTTTCATCCTCGGCAGTGTACGAAGGATTTGAGCGAGGTTTTATTTGATATGAGGTTTACTACCGGTATCGGGTTTGTTTTGAGCAGCTACTGTGATCAGGAATTATTGATACGAGTATGCGAGTTGTGTGGTATATCATGTGATTACATCTTGGGTTATGGGATATGGCTTGATACAACCTGTTACAGACTCATACAGTGTGTAGATGCAAGATTCGGGTCTTGTAAGGAATTCCGGATGTTGGAAATTGGGTTCTAAGACTTATGGACTAAGGTTAAAGTATGATCTGTTGCCAGGCTTACATGGATTGGGGTGACCTGGGATAACCCCCAGGTATGTGCATGGTAAGGTTACACGGCGATTTGATGGCTTTGGAACGGCTCTTGGCACGTTCGAGGACGAACGTATGTTTAAGTGGGGGAGAATGTAACGACCAGCTGGTTTTGAGCATTTACATTCCATTCAGCTATTTGAAGTCTTGATCAGCATCATATGATGTATTGACTTGTGTGAATCGTCGGTTTTGGTTTTCAGGTTATTCGAAATTGGTTTGCAAGAATGATTCTCAACTAGGAAGCTTTAAGTTGGAAGAGTTGACCAAGTTTGACTCTTGTACTTGACCTCGGATCGGAGTTTTGATGGTTCCGTTTGGTCCGGATGGTGATTTTCTACTTCAGCGTATGCCCCGATTTGCATTTTCATACTTCTAAAAGGTATCTGCACTATTTGGCAAAATTTAAAAATTTGAAGGTTTTGAATGTTCATAAGTTTGACCAAGAGTTGAGTTTGATGATATCGAGTTCGGATTGTAGTTCTGGGAATTGGAATAGCTTCGTTATGTCATTTAGGACTTGTCTGCAAAATTTGAGTGCATTCCGTATTGATTTGATAAGCTTCGGCACGAGTTTTAGAACTTGAAAGATTCAAAGTTTATTAAGTTCGATTTGAGGTGCGATTCGTTGTCTTAATATTGTTATGCGTGATTTGAGGCCTCGAATAAGTCTGTGTTATGTTATGGACTTATTGGAGTGTTTGGACGGGGTCTCGAGGGGCTCGAGCATGATTCGGATTATTTCGGACCATTTTTCTTCATTTTGGCATTGCTAGTTTCTTCTGAGTTCTGGGCATCTGGTTTTCTTATTCGCGATCACATAGAGTTGTTTGATGGTTGGGGAAGATTGTTCATCGTGTTTGCGAGTCCAAAATCGCATTCACGGAAGTTGAGGCAATTGTTCAGTGCGTTCGCGAGTCTAGCGACATGTTTGCGTAGAAGGAAGGAGGGCCTGAGGATGTTAGGCGTTTGTTCTTTGCGGTCACGTAGTGTGGAACGCGATCGCGTAGCTCTAGGAGATTTGGCCATCGCGTTCAGGACTGTGATGCTGCATTCGCGTAAGCGGAATTTCAGGTGGTGAGCATTTGTACTTTGCGAACGCGTGGATTGTACGCGTTCGCGAAATGTAATAACTGGGCATACTCTATTTAATCCCATTTCGAGGGTTAGGGTCATTTTATCATATTTGGAGCTATGGAGCTTGGATGGAGACGATTTTTGAAGCGATTTTCACCATATGGATTGGGGTAAGTGTTCTCTATTCAGTTTTGATTATTTTTCATGAATTTATCCTCGTTTTTGCATGTTAGTTGATGATTTCAAAAGGTAAATTGGCGGATTTTATCTAATATTTTATAAAGTGAATTTTCGAGTTTTGAGCATCGATTTGGAGTCGGATTTGAGTGGAACTAGTATGGTTGGACAGTAATTGAATGGGTTGTCGGATTTTATGAGTTTTGTCGGGTTTGAAGGTGCGGGGCCGGGTTTGACTTTTTGGTTGACTTTGGACTTTTGATTAAAGATTTCACCTTTATCGATTGGGTTTGTTAATTTTGGCATTATTTGATGTTCTTGAGTTGCTTTTGGCTAGTTTTGAGCCGTTCGGAGATTGGTACGCACGGGTTGGCATTTTCGGAGCATTGTTTGGCTTGCTCGATATTGGATTCGACTTGTTAGAGGTAAGTAACACTTCTAAACTTGGTGCTGAGGGTATGAACCCCTAAATATACCTGTTATGTGTTTGGTGTTGAGGCGACGCACATACTAGGTGACGGGCGTATAAGCGTGCACAGTATAAATTATGACTTGGATGATTCTACCGTGTAGTACTCTATCTTGTTTTTATCCATGAAATTCCTACGTACTAGAATAATTGAGCTGTGATCATGTTAGAAATCATGTTTAAGCTATGTACTTATTCTGTTGGAATCCACTAAGGTTATTTTTGCTGTTGAGTTATTTGCCTAAATTGTAAGTACATACTCAGTCATATTCATTCATTTGCACCATCATATCTCAGTGTATGTTATCATCGTTGTCACATCATTTTATTATTGTTTGAGCTGATTGGCATGAGATTTGTGAGCCCGAGAGACTGGAAAGATTGATGACTGAGCTAAGGTTGAGGGCCGGATTGTGAGTGATATTGATGGGATCGGGCAGCACGCCGCAGCAAGTGTTATTGATTCATGATAGGATCGGGCTGCATACCATAGCAGGTATTGGTGATTTATATGTGGATCGGGTTGCACGCCGCAACAGGCCTTATGACTATATGTGAATCGGGTTGCACGCCGCAACAGGCCTTATGGCTATATGTGGATTGGGCTGCACGCTGCAGCAGGACTTATAGGCTTTATTACTATTGATGGGATCAGGCTCCGCACTGCAGCCGACACCATACAGTGCTGAGTGACTGAGTAGGAGTGCATGACAGTGAGATTGAGTACTCTGAGAGTGTGATCACATGAGTTCATCAATGTGATGCATTACATTGACATATATACTTGACAAACTGGCATAGAGACACATTTTCTCATGCTATACGGTATTGTAACACTCATGACTTCACATGTACATTGACATGTAGGCATAGAGATATAATTTCCTCATGCAAATCTAAGATTTAAATATTTTATCTGTTGCTGAAAGTTTTTGGAATCATTGTTTTCTGATATACTCACAATTTGGTGAATTCCTTGAAAGATTTAGGTTTCATTGTCATACTTGAGAAGCATGCCTATTTTGCCGTAACCGTGAACGAGCTGAGCATCATAAATTTGAGTTGTTTCTTGTACTACTTTTATTTTATTGTTATGAGTTGTTGTTGGTCATTAGTGTTGGACTCTGACCGTTTGCCCAAGCTCATCACTACTTTCAACCTAAGGTTAGGTCTTTTACTTATTGAGTACATGAGGTCGGTTCTACTCATACTACACTTCTGCACCTTGCGTGCAGATTTTTGATGCTGATGTTGATGTGAATAGCGGGAGCTGGCACTGAAGACGTACCTGTGTTCCGGTCGTGCCTATTATTCTTGGTAGCTTTAGAATTATTAATTTGTACATGTATTTTTGAAACAGATGATGCATTTTTTTCACACCAGCTTTGTAAACTCTAAATCTTAGAAGCTCCTGACTCGTACTACTAGTCCTTGGAAAGTTGTATAAAACTCCAATTATTTCATCATTTATTTTCTCTGTAAACCTCGTTGTGTTGGATTGTTGCTAATTGGCTTACCTTGCGGGTTAGGTTAGGTGTCATCAAGACTAGTTGGAGTTTGGATCGTGATAAAAAATATACTAATTGCCGGCTAATATTTTTAAGAGCAGCTAAAAATATACATCCCTTTTTTTTCTCTCTATCCACCGCCCATGAAAGACAGATTACATAGAGCCTCCTCGGTCCACTTTAATCAAATACTATTTTATCCTACTCAACGTCTCTCTAGCTTGAAAGCCTTTTCGTTGTCACTAGTTAACTAAATATATATAAAACCAATATGGGTAAGTTTTGAGAAACCATAGGTAATAACGATCTAAATAAAAACATATTATTCTTTTCGTCAGAATACTTCATAAATGAACTTGTTGTAGCTACAAATTGTGTTCATAAGGTTCATGGATCAAATGTGAATATTTCTCCTAATGATTCAAAACTTTAAAATCCTAATTTTGTCATGAAAAGAATTTTTCGAATAATGGAACGGGGAGTTTCAGTCTGGCAATAGACTCAAAGAAAAACCACGAGTTCATTGAGTACAACATGGATGTAATACATAGCCTAATTAAGATCAACCAGTAACATATATAAAAGAAAATAGTTTACTAGTTTTTAGCCCAAAACAGGTAAGTGATTTTGGGTTCAATAAGGAAGAAAAGATGAAAACTTGTACTATAATATGATCTTGTACTCGCATTGGTGTTCTCTTGCTGTCCAATAATCGACTTGCTACATGAACTTCATTTTTCTCTGAATTATACATATTATTACAATATTTGAAGTTTATAACTTGGGCTGGGGATGAATAATATTGGGAATTCTCAAATGAAAGTGTGCTTTGGCATGGAGGAGAAATTAGAGGCGGAAGAATTTTCGTTGAGCTCTTTCTTCAGTATTATTGTGAATAAAATTGGATCCATAAACTGTCAGTGACGAGTAAAATTCATCAAGTGCAGCACTAAGATCATCGATGTCATGAATGATGTAATGATCCGGTCGGTCGTTTTGGGAGTATTAGCTTCGATCCCCTAATTACTGCTTCTCCTGTATTATTTTATGCTTATGTGACTTGCCGGCAAGATTGTTTCTAGTTTTGGGAGTGAAATGGGACACTTAGTCCCTAAAATGGAAGCTTAAGTTCTAGGAATTTGACCGTAGTTGGAACTGTGTGGAGATGACTCTGGAATGGAGTTTTGTCGGTTCCGTTAGCTCCGTTGGTTGATTTTGGGCTTAGGAGCGTCACGAGATTGTGATTTGGAGGTCCTTAGGGGAATTAGGCTTGAAATGGTGAAAGTTGAATTTTTGGGAAAAATGGACCGGGAGTGGACTTTTTGGTATTGGGGCCGGATTTCGATTCCGGAAGTTGGAGTAGGTCCGTAATGTCAAATATGGCTTGTGTGCGAAATTTGGGGTCAATCTGACATGATTTGATAAGTTTCGGCATCGGTTGTGAAAGTTCGAAGTTTTAAAGTTCATTATGCTTGAATTGTGGTGCAATTCATGTTTTGTTGTTATTTGATATGATTTGAGGGCTCGACTAAGTTCGATGGTGTTTTCGGACTTGTCGGTATATTTAGTTGAGGTCCGGGGAGCCTTGGGTTGATTTCGGGTGGTTAACGGATCATTTGGAATTGTGTTGATATTGCTGAATATTTCCAGCTTCTGGTGTCATCACACCTGCGGTGAGGTTTGCTGCAGGTGTGGAAGCGTTCGTGCGAGAGGAAGGTCGCAGATGCAGCCATGGTCTAGGTAGTCAGTGGTTGAAGATTCGACATAAGCTGCGGAGGGGTGATCGCAGAAGCAGAGAATGAGCTGGGTGAGGAGTTCGCAGAAGCGGGAAGGTCTCCGCAGAAGCGAGGTCGCTCCTGCTATGGCAGAAAGCGCAAGAGCGGGCGTGGTCGCAGGTGCGACATTTCCTATGCAGGTGCGCTTGTCCATGTTTGGTTGTTTTCTTGCAGAAGCGGACCCAAGGGACTTAAGTCAAGTCCGCACCTGTGATGGAAATTCCGCAGGTGCGGCGTCTCAGGCGTAACTAAGAGTCCGTAGGTATGAGATCACTAGGCAAAAAAGGGGAAATTACGAGGGTTTGATCTCATTTCACTTTGAGACTTTGAGAGCTCGGATTGAGGCGATAATTCAAGGATTTTTAAGAGGACACTATTAGGTAACGATTCTTGACTCGTTTTTGGTTATATCCCACTAATCTATCGTTAATTTCATCATTTAATTAAGGATTTGGATTGAGAAAATTGAGAAAAAAGTTGGAAAGTTCTTCAACCGAATTTTTGGGGTTTTATTGAGATTTTGGTATCGGATTTGATTAATTTTGGTACGAGGGAACTCATGATTGAATTGGTGTTCGTATTTTGTGACTTTTACCCGATTCCGAGATGCGGGCCCGGATAGTCTTTTGGGGCAAAATTTCCAATTTCTTATTAAAGCCTTGATTTAATTAACTAGATTGGTTTATTATAGTTATATTTATGGTATGTAATTGCTTTAGGCTAGATTTGGACCATCCGGAATCGGAAAGTCGAGGAAAAGACATTCTTACTAATTGATTGAGCTTGGTTCGAGGTAAGTGGCTTGCCTAATCTTACGTGGGGGAAATCCCTTTAGGATTTGGTTCTGTTGTGATAATTCTGTGATATGTGAGTGCCGTGTACGCGAGGTGACGAGTACGCACACGGGCTAATTGTGGTAATCTGATATTTACTGTGCAGTAACCTATTACATCTTAAATGAGTTATACTAGCATGTGTATTTATCCTGTTTAGCCTATTATCGCATGTCCACGTGTCTTAATTGTTTATTTGAAACGTTTACATCATGCTTAGTTGATTTCCTGTTTTCCTTGACTTGTATTTAGTCTTTAACGGTATGATTTCCTGCTGTAATTGTTGTTTCCATCGATTTCGAGCTGTGTATTTATTTGGGACTACGAGGAGGTACCTCGGCAGATCCCTGTTGCATATTTACTTTTGGGACTACAAGGCAGTTCCTCGGGAGATCTCCTGTCGCATATTTACTTTCGGAACTACGAGGCGGTACCTCAGTAGATCCCCGTGCATATTTACTTTTGGGACTACGAGGCAGTACCTCGGGAGATCCCCATTCATATCTACTTTTGAGACTACGAGATGGTATCTCGGGAGCGCCCCTGTTGTTTATCCCTATGTGATGTGTTTTTTTCTTCTTGTATTTCTCGTTGTTAAATTCTCAGTCTTTTATTATATTGCTATATTTTTAGCCTTAATTTATTATATGCCAGTAGGGCCCTGACCTGACCTCGTCACTACTCTACCGAGGTTAGACTTGGCACTTACTGAGTACCGTTATGGTGTACTCATACTACCCTTCTATACATGTCTTGTGTGCAGACCAAGGTACCTCCTACCAGCCCCGCTATTACCTATGAGTACTTGCTGCTTCTACAAAGACTTCAAGGTATATCTGCCAGTGTCCGCAAACCTTAGAGTCCCCCTCTATCCTTTTATGTCGTTTCTCCTTTATTTTTCCTACTTACTGATGTATAGAGACAGTAGAACAAATTCTTAGAGCTTGTGACTCGTGACTACTGGGTTTGGGAAAATAGTGTATACTCGAGTGTTGGTTTACTTGTACATGTCGAGCGGCATTTTTCAGTTATATAGTTATCTGTCGAAGTTTGGTTGTTAAATTTTTTGCTTTTATTTTCAATTATTCCGCAATTACAAGGCTTATCTAGTCGTAGAGACTAGGTGCCGTCACGACAACTTACAGAGAAAGATCTGGGTCGTGACAAATGACTAGGTTTTTGTCCATAAAGTTGTTCATGCCTTGTGCCCAAAATGTAGTTATTCCATTGCCTAATTAAATTCCAACCAGAAATAAGATGAGAATAAGAACATATCATAAATGAAATGTCTCAAAAAATCCACCTAATTTTCAAGTTTTTTAAGATAAAGAATACATATCTTGAAACTACACCCACCCACCCACACACACAAACACACACACACACACACACACACACACACACACACACACATATATATATATATAATAGTACTTGAAAAATGATAGTTAATGAATGTTTGTTTGACTCCTTAGTGTAACGACACAGTCGGTCGTTTTGTGTATTAGAGTCCCGTTCCCCTATTTGATGTTTCCTATATGTTTGTTTGATGTTTTATGACTTGCAGAGTTGGTTGATTTAAGAATGATTTGGAATACTTAGTCTTATTTTTAAGAGATTAAGTTGTAATAGTTGACCAATGTTTGATTTTCTAATAGACGACCTCAGATTGGTGATTTGAAGGTTCAAACAGGTTCGTCTAGTGATTTTTGGACTTGGCGTGTGTTCAAATTTGATTTTGGATGTTCTAGTGGATTTTGACTCTATTTATCGAAAGTTGGCAATTTGTTAGAGAATTCACAAGTTTGACCAGAAGTTAACATTGATGTTATCGGGTTTCGATTGGTTTTCAAAATTTTGGCTAGGTTCATTTGGTAAATTAGGACCTGTGTGCGAAGTTTGGTTGTAATCTAAAATGTTTAAGTGTGATATAGACGCGTTCGACGAAGTTGAAAAGTTTGGAAGTTAAGAGATGGATTTTGATCGTCGATTCTTTGTTTTAATATTATTTATGGTGATGCAAGCCCTTGGGTAAGTTTAAAGTAGGTATATGGACATGTTGGAATGATTGGACATGGTCCGGAGGGCTCGGGTGTGATTCGATGTGGCTTCAGACCATTTCTGCGAGTTTTTCATATGATGATATGCTGCACAGCTTCGCGATCACGCATAAGGATGTTGGCTTGCCGGTTTTGTGCATTGTGATCGCTGGCTGGAGATTGCAATTGCCTAGAGTTGGAGGGGCAGGTGCACCCCGATTGTATAAGTGTGGTCGCGTTCGTGGATAGGTAGAGGCAGATTGAGGTTGGCCTTCTCGTTTGTGTCGAGGGGCTCATATTCGCAAAGGTCTAGGGCGCTGGTGGTCGCGTTCACGTGAGGTCTTTCGCATTCGCCTAGAGTAGCTGAGGCATAAACCCTACACTTCAAGAGGTGGAGATTTTGAAGAGGGAATTCATTACTACATTGGAGGTAAGATTTTTACTTGGATTTGGTTATATATCTTGATTTTCTATAGATTTTTACACCTAAAATATGAGATTTTAAAGTAAAATCTGGGGGTTTTGTCTACAACTTAAAAGGGTGTATTTTGAGAATTTGAGAGTCGATTTGGACTCAATTTTAGAATCTAATCATATAGTTAGACTCGTGGATTTATTGGTAATCCGGATCTATCCTAGACTCGGATTTTGGCTATGTGGGCACAAGTTGACTTTTGGGGATTTGATTAAAGATTGAAGCTTTATTGTTTGAAATTGATTCATATAGATTTGTTTGATGATTTAAGTTATGTTTGACTACATTGTGTTGTTTGGAGTTGGATTTGAAGGGAAAGGTGGTTGTTGAGTGATTTGAAGCTTACCGGGTGAAGGTAAGTTTGTTGTCTATTCTTGTAACAGTCAACACAATTCTAATGAAAATAGTAAGAAATCAATAAGTGAAATTACTGAATATCCATACAATAACTCAAGGATTGGTAGTACAAGTCATGAGTCACTAAGACTTAGATTTAAAAAGCTGGTATGAAAATAAATACAATATTTATTTGGAATGTACATAAACATAATTCGAGTCTAAAACTACCAAGACAAGTGGTAGCTATATATTGAAAATAGGTACATCTTCGGTGCCAGCTTCCGTCATTCACAGAATCTCAGCTCCAAGATCTGCACGCAAGGTGCAGAAGCGTAGTATGAGTACAACCGACCTCATGTAATCATCAAGTATCATAACTAACTTCGGCGAGGTAATAGAGGCAAAAATTATAAATGATACTTTCTAATCACTTGTACAGTTCATAAATCTAATAGTAAAACAATAGATTGATCAAGTCATGAGTCAAAGATGAAACCACCTTGGTGCATACAATAACTTAACGTACTTTATTCAGTCAACAATCCAGCATATAAAGAAGATATGAAAATAAATCAGGTAATCAACCAAGAAAATTGCAAGTAAAGATGAAATGCAACAACCAAATCAAACAATCTGTTGCGGTATGCAACCCAATCCAAATAGAAATCACATTACGGCTCTAAGGCCCACATCAGAACTTCAATAATTGAACAAAAGCACTGATCGACTTTCCCAAATCCCACATCAAGCAGAAACCTGTTGGTTTCTCGTAATCCGCATGTACACCATCAAAAGGGACCTGAGGGACGCGCTATCATAATCTGCCTGGCGTGGTCACATGTTCAATATCATAGTCCGCCCGGCCTAGCTACATGCTTAATATCACAATCCGTCCAACATGGTCACAGATTGGAAATCTCAATTCGTCTGGCATGGTCACAGGCTCAATATCACAATCCAATCGACATGGTCACAAGCTCAATATCATAATCTGTCCGGCGTGGTCACATGCTCAATATCACAATCTGCACTGCATGGTCACAAGTTCAATATCACAATCGGCGCGGCATGATCATAGCTTAATATCACAATCCGCCCGACGTGGTCACATGCTACCAGTCCAATCCATATCAGACAGAAAGCAGATATACAAGAATACATGTAAATGATTAATGAACATCAAATTTCATACTCCTGGACTGGTACAAGTGACATGCTAAAGTGTAGGCATGTGCAAAGTGTACTATCATAGCACAAATCGAGTAATTACATCACGAAAGTAGCAATTATCAGGTTCCATCATGAGATTAACCTCTATGTAACCTCAAACATTGCTCAAATAGCTCACAACAAGGGTACAAATATAAGAAACATCACAATATTAAGCTTAACAACCAGTTCTAGGCATATCATAGCCTAAGCACTACCCTGAGCATGAAAAATACCCCCGTGCACGCACATGGGCTCAACCCCACACATGTGCGCCACCTATAGCACGTAGGTATCATAAATAACTCAGGCAACCAGTCCTCAACAAGTTTAGGTAAGATATTTACCTCAAGCGAGCTAAAATAATACTCTATAAGCGCCATCCGTGTGAATCGACCTTCGAACGGCTTGAAACTAGCCAAAAGCAATTCAAAAATATCAAATAATACCAGGAAATAAACTCAAATGATACATGTCGAATCTTTAACCAAATACTCAAAGTCAACCAAAAAGTTAACCTGGGCTCGTACTCTAGAGCCCATCAAAACTCAGAAATTCTGACAACTCATTCGAATATAAGTCTGACCATACTAATTTCACTCAATTTAGACTCAGAATCGATGTTCAAATATCGAATATTCACTTTAGAAAAGTTTTTGACAAAACCCCCAATTTTACTTTTAGATTCATAACGAAAATGCCAAAATAGGACATAGAATCATGTAAAATAATTAAGTTCGAGTAAAAAATATTTACCACAATCCTAATGGTAAAAACCCTCTCAAAAATCGCCCAAATCTGAGCTTCAAATCTCAAAATGTGATAAAAAGTGACTAAATTCCAAAAAAAGTAAAAAAATACAGAAGTTGTCCATGATCGAATCAGGTCCTAGATGACCTTGAAACTCACATTCGATAAGCCCAACATGATCCCCGCAAGATTACACCCAAGATAGCCTTTTGAATCACTTAATTTGGCCTTAAAATGAGGGAGATATGATACTTTAAAGTTATAAAAGAAGTCTGAAAATTGTAGGAATATAACTAGTATTGTCATAATTATTTATACCACAAAAATCAGCCATAAAAACATCTTCATTTTAGCACTCAAAACTCATTCGGAACCTTCCAGACAGAAACCATATATGTATTTCAATCATAAAACACGCTACAAACCTGCTTTCGCACTCAAAACACCGAAAAGAGGTCATCTTGACTCAATATTGACCATGATCAAACTCCAAATCCTTAACTTAACTAGTCTCTCAACCAATGATCCAAAACAAACCCGAGCCCCTCAGGACCCCATCCAATCATACTAACAAGTACAAATACATAATCTAAGCTTATCTAAAGCCTCAAAACACCCACGGGAACATCACAAACAATATCGAGGCTCAAACCGAATATAATTTCTCTTAAGTTGTTAAATTTTTATTCCTTCAAAAGGTGTCCGAATCACACTTACACACTTTGGATTACTTCCAAACTCTGAACACAATCTATTCAACTATATATAGAGCTATCCAAAGTCTCGGAACACCAATTAGAGTCCAAAAACATCTATTCAACTCTTGGTCAAACTTATGAACTCTTAAGTTCTTCAAATTGCTAACTTTCGAGAAATAGTGTCCAAAATCATCATATGAACCTATCGAAACAATCAAAACTCAATTCCGAGTCCATTTACCCAAAAGTGAAACATTGGTCAGCTCTTCCAACTTAAAGCTTCCAAATGGAGAGTCATTCTTCCAAATCAATCCCGAACTGCTCGAAAACCAAAACCGACCATACATGAAAGTCATAATATATTATATGAAACTACTCAAATCCTCAAACCATCAACAGGAATGCCATTGCTCAAAACGACCTGTTGAGTCGTTACATTCTCCCCCACTTAAACATACATTCGTTCTCGGACATGCTAAGAGTCATTCCAAATCCATCAAATCACTAACTCACTATAATCATACCCATGGATGATCCCACGTCACCTCAATCTATATAAGCCCGCCAACATAACCTAACTGAAGATTCTTTCTTCAACCTCAGTCCACATACATTAGAACCCAATCTCCAACATCCGGAGTTCCTTATAAGACCCGATTCTCACATCTATGCACTGTATAAGTATAACCAATCTACATCAAGCCGTAACCATATTCCAAGATATGATCACACGATATTCGACATAACTCATGTATTCATAGTTGTCCGTAACCAAATTCGGTACCGGTGACAAACCTCATATCAATTAAAACCTTGTTCTAAACCTTCACAATGTTGCCAATGATGCAAGAAACATGTAAAAACTCATAACCTCTCACCCAATCATCAACTTGTGGAGTTCTCTCGCCCAACAAGAACCATTGCCAAACTCTAAGCTGATTAATAACATTCTTATCCAAACATACCTTATCCAAGTCTGATTGCACTAATTCCCGGTACAATGATCTCATCTCATCCAATACGAGTTATTCGACCGATAAGCCACGCCAAATGCCACTAGTCACACCCGACACAATTCGTGCCTCCAACAAGCAATAACTCGAATATAACCAAAGATAGAATGAGAGCCAAATAAGAGAACCACCCAACAAGTTCAACAAATACCACCACAAAGCACAACGCTATGAACCCATCTCACAAGGGGAGAAGCAAAACACACAAAGAGAGCAAAATATTCATATCCCAACAAAACTCTACTATGATGCGTGATCGAATCCTTACACCGGTTCACATGGAATACCTCGAGTGATGATGCTCACAATCAACAACCAAATTCATATCAACAACAAATACACGAAGTGCATGACTATAACCATAGAGAAACAAATAGCATAATATACTACAAACAGGAAGACCATAACAAAGACGCAATCAGCCATTCAACACTCCAAGGGCCATCTCGCTTGAATTCCACCATAAGGCCCAAAAGTAACCGCATCATGTGTGTAAATAGTCAACAGATCACAATGCATCGTGGCATAGGAGAATAACACATGGAACATAACAGAACACGAATAAGATTAACTCCAACTGATGACACACCTCACCATAGCTGTGTTGAGCAAACAAATTCGTCCCGATATAGAATACACATTCTCATTAGGCCTACCAGCGGCCTCCAAATCAATTTTAATCCTCCCAAAATAGGTAAATAACCTCTAAAAAGTCCACTATGACCTATGCATAAAACATACAATTAGCCATCAACCTCTTAACATATCTTAACTTTCCCCAACCAAGGAACAATCTGCCTCTGAGAGCCCTCCTAGTATCATATCCCAAAACACAAGAATCTCCATATCCAATCCCAACTCCATACCACAAATGACTAATACATCTCTCATACACAATCATCTCATGAGAAATACTTCTATAATTCTTCTGTGCTACATACAAAAATCTTAACATCAACAGTCGATCAACCCGACGATTATCGTAAGACCAATCAAACATTCGCAAGTCAAAATATAATGCGCCATCTAAATATTCAAAATCGTCCATGCTATCTTAAACTCATGACCTTCCCTTCGGATGGAACTGGAACCTCATACATGCAAATACCAATCCCACACGTCACACCGCATCCATTATGCCATAATATGAAAACATGAGTAAGCATTATCAACTCTGAATCGCAAGCAGGATACATACACCATTATACTCCTCATACTTGTAGAAGACATCTAACTCAAGTTCTGGTTGACATCATCGAGAATTCTTCAAAACTCATTTGCACATAACCAAGCTATCAGAACTAAATCCCTATAACTTAACCAAGTCATGCAGATCTCCAAGCTCAAGAGCATTACCACAAAATACACATAGAGTCTTACCACACTAAAGGAACCGATAATCTTTATTATTATGCTGATCAAACCACTACCAAGCTGACCCAATTCTTCAAATTCTCCTCGACATGCCTTCAAGTTCACACCTTTCCTAGCAAGTATGCTATGATCCTTATCCAAAGCTCATCATGAGAGATCCTAGCATGAAACCACGTCATCCTAAAGCCCATAATCCTATTCCCTCTTGAGCACCCAATAGTACTGCAACCAAAATGCCTACTCTGAATAGACCTTCCGTGTATATGAAGTTGTTTCTTTAACCTCTCTAAATACGAAATGTAGAATCAACAATTATATAGATATACCGCAAGTCTCAACACCATTCTCAACCAATTATCCAAAACACACCTAAGTCCCTCGAGACCCCATCCAATCACACAAACAAGTAAAAATACATTATCGAAACTTATCCTAAGCCTCAAAACACCCACGAGAACATCACAACAAAGAATCAAGGCTCAAAAAGAATAGAATTTCTCTTAAGTTGTTAAATCTTCATTCTTTTCAAAGAGTGTCCGGATCATACTTAAACACTTCGGATCACTTCTAAATTTTGCACACATGTTCAATTCAAATATATAGACCTATCCAAAGTCTTGTAACACCAATTGATGTCCAATAACATCAAAGTCAACTCTTGGTCAAACTCCAAATCCTTAACTAACTAATCTCTCAACCAATGATCCAAAACAAACCCAAGCCCCTCGGGACCCCATCCGATCATAAAAACAAGTACAAATATATTATCTAAACTTATCTAAAGCCTCAAAACACCCACGAGAACATCACAAACAATAATCGAGGCTCAAACCGAATATAATTTCTCTTAAGTTGTTAAATTTTATTTCCTTCAAAAGGTGTTCGAATCACACTTACACACTTTGGTTCCAAACTTTGAACACAATCTATTCAACTATATATAGAGCTATCCAAATTCTTGTAACACCAATTGATGTCCAATAATATCAAAGTCAACTCTTGGTCAAACTTATGAATTAAGTTCTTCAAATTCCAACTTTCGACAAATAGTGTCGAATCCTTCTAGGAATCTCCAAAACCGAATCCAAACAATGTACAAGTCCAAAATCATCATAGGACTTATCGGAACGAGAAAAACTTGATTTCGAGCCCGTTACCAAAAGTCAAGCCTCGGTCAACTCTTCCAACATAAAGTTTTCAAATCGAGAGTCATCTTTTCAAATCAATCCCGAACTGCTCGACAACTAAAATTGACCATACACTCATGCCATAATACATCATATGAAGCTAGTAAAAGTCTCAATCCACCGAACGGAATCCTAGAGCTCAAAACGAGCGATCGGGTCATTACAGTAATAACCAGGCCGGTTATTTTGAGTATTTATCCCTATTTCACCTATTTGATGCTTTAGATATGTGTGTGTTATGGTTATCTGTCTTGTAGGGTTGATTGGTGAAGTTTTGGGAGAGGTTTTGGACACTTAGTCCCTTTGTTGGAGCTTAAATTGTAAGAGTTTACCGGAGTGTGATTTTTGTGTAAAAGACTCGGTAATGGTGCTTCGATGATTCCACTAGCTTCTTATGATGATTTTGGACTTAAGCGTATGTCTGGATGTGGATTTGGAGGCTCCTAAATTGCTTTGGCTTGAATTGGCAAAAGTTACAAAGTTGAAGGTTTGGAAGATTGATATGTATGACCGAGGGTTCACCTTATTAATATCGAGTTTGGATTGCGGTTCCGGTAGCTGGTATAGGTATGTTGTGTCATTTGGGACATGCATGTAAAATTTGAGGTCATTCCTAGTTGATTTGATATGGTTCGGCATGAGTTTTAGGAAGTTGAAAGTTGATTGGTTCATTCGGCTTGAATTGAGGTTCGATTTGTAGTTTTGATGTTGTTAGGTGTGACTTAAGGCCTCGAGTAGATTCATGTTATATTTTTAGATTGGTTGGTGTGCTTGGATGGGGTCCCGGGGGCCTCAGGTGAGTTTCAGATGAGTTTCAGATCATTTGAGCTTGTTTGGGGTTATCAGATTTGGTGCTTTTGCTACTGGACATTTGGTCTGCAAGTGCGAGTCTGCAGAAGCGGACAGTGGGCTGCAGATGCAGTGTTTGGTCCAGCTCTAGGAGTTCATAGATGAAGTTATGTGTGCACAGAAGTGAGATTGCAGAAGCGATCACTGGTCCGCAGAAGCGGAATTGTGGGACTTAAGTGGAGTCAGCATCTGCAAGTATATTTTCGCAGATGCGGCGCCGCATCTGCGATTGTTCGACCGCAGAAGTGAAAAGGCTGGGTAGAATATAACTTGGACGAGGGTTTAATTTCATTTATCACATTTTTGCGTTAGAGAGCTCAGTTTTGGGCGATTTTTGGGGAGATTTTCACGATTTAGAATGGGGTAAATGTTTTTTACTCGGATTTGTTATTATTTCATGATTCCAGTCTTGATTTTAGTGTTTGATTGATAATTTGAATTGGAGAAAGTTAGAATTTTAGTAAAAACATTTCTAAAATATAAATTGATGATTTGAAGGAAGATTTGCAGCCGGGATTGGATGATTTGGTATGATAGGACTTGTATCGGAATGGGTGTTCGGAATTTATGAGTTTCGTCCGGTTCAGAGGTACAGGCCCGGGGTTGACGTTTTGGGTTTATGTTTTGATTTTAATTTTATTGTCTGGAATTATTTCCTATGGCTTTTATTTATGATATTAAGTTATTTTGGCTAGATTCGAGCTGTCCGGAGGTTGTTTCACGCGGGAAGGGCTTCTTAGAGTATTGATTTATTTTCTTTGAGGTAAGTATCTTGCCTAATCTTGTATGGGGGAATACCCCTTAGGTGTTATTCCTTTTATGTTAATTTCTATCATGTGAAAGTGACGTGTACATGAGGTGACAAGCGTGTATATGGGTACTATGTGTGAATTTTACCATAATAGACCGTAGGCTGTTAATATGCCTTAATGTGATAGTGAACTTTATATAAAACTTGTGAGAGCACTTTACGACTATTTGATCATGATCATTACATTGACTTAGCCATTGTCATGTTATATTTAGTGTATCCCCCTCCGCTTTTATTATTATTGTTGTGTCCCTGTGCACTGTTGTTGGAAGTTGTGAGCTTATATCGTGGTGGAACCTTGGTATCATTATTTTCATAGTGGCACTTGGTATTATTGTTTTGAGGCATGTGGCACTTTTGGACATGTTGAGCGGTCTAATTCGAAGTGTTAGGACGAGTTTTTTTCCGTGTGATTGTGTCTATTGTTGTGCGTGCAGGGAAAAATAAGGGTGGCGTTATCTTGGGCTGCCCACGTGGCAAAATAAGGGTGGCTATATGTGGATGTGGCAAAATAAGGGTCACATATCATTTTTATGTGCACATGCAGCGTAATAAGGGTGGCACTTTAATGATGTTATGTGATATTTCAGGGTGTCTTCCTGTTGTTGTGATTGTGTTGAGACAGGGTTGATATTCCATTCTCATAATTGTTTCTGAAAGCTTACATTTTGCACTTACCTGAGTTAATTGTTGTATTTGACATTTCATAACATGTCTTACCTTAATTTGATGTTTCATGTTCAAAGATGGGGTTTACTATACTAATTTGTTATTACATGTTCTATAGGGATTGTGATTACTGTTTTATGTTATATTTCAATTATCAGTTTCCTTTGATATATTCATTGCACAGGTTATTTGTTTAGTGAATATCAATCAACTTGTACCTCGTCACTACTCCATCAAGGTTAGTCTTGATTCTTACTGGGTACTAATTGCAGTGTACTCATGCTATGCTTCTGCATATTTTTTGTGTCGATCCAGGTGCTTCGGACTAGATTGATCGGTAGTGAGGCATTTCATACACCGGAGACTTCAAGGTATCCCTGCATGATCCGACCGTAGACCTCGGAGTCACCCTCTTGTTTCATCTCTACTGTTTATATATTTCAGACAATACTATATTTTTGAGATGTTCTAGTGTATTCAGTTAGAGATTGTGACTATGTACCACCTAGTTCTGGGGAGTTATGTTGAGTATTGCCGCCTTGGCATGTATTACTCATATTTCCTTATTTATGTTAAACTCTATTTTCGTTATATCATGCTTTTATTGTGTTAAATAATATTGAGTGATCGGCTTGCCTTTTTGGAGACTAGGTGTCATCACGATCCTTAAGGTGGAATTTTGGATCGTGAAACTGAACTATAAGTTTATAATTCTAGAGCAAATTGGAGACCTTACTGGTAATTTTAATTTACAAAGAATTGGACTCTACAAGAATTCAAATACTTTTACCTTTTGGACATGAATGTTAAAAAGATAACTTGATTTTTAAGGGTATAAAAGTCAGTTAATATTTGGGATATTTTCTTTCGCGATCCCAATTTCCCACCTTAGGATGTCGTGATGACACCAAGTCTCTAAGACTAGGTAAGACTAACATTTATTGATATATTAACAGAATTAACAACTAAGATAATAAGATATTTCGATAAAACTCATAATAACTCCAAAATAAAACATCTGTAACAAAATTCCCAAAACCGATACAACTGAGTCATAAGCTCTACAGAAATACACTTCAAATCCCTAGTACAACAATGTCTAAATAAAGATTAACCAGTAGTAAGAGTAAGGACAAAAGGTGACTCAGAAGCCTGTGAGCAACAAGCAGGTATACCTTGAAGTCTCCTAAATGTATGGTCAAATCATTGATGCCTAGCCTGAGTTGAAGTACCTGGATCTGTACAAAAATGTGCAGAAGCATAGTATGAGTACACCACGATAGTACCCGGTAAGTATCAAACCTAACCTCTATAGAGTAGTGATGAGGCCAGGTCAAGACACCTACTAGGATAAGAGAAACTGAACAAGATATAGTATAAGCAAATAATGGAAGAAGAGAAAATAAATGACTCTAAGGCAGTTCAATAATGTAGTCTAACACGGAATTTAAAGCAATAAAGGCAACAAGGAGTGAACACATGATAAGAATTGCGTGTAATCAATACAAATAAATACAAGTAAGGCAAATAAAGAGATAACAAAAATGTTCAACCAGTAAGCCTCTTTAACATAGAATATACAACTAGAGTTACAACTGAGTTACCGCCTCATATCCACATTTCAAAATTTATAGTCACAACCTTTCCTTATACCACCGGGTGAGCCTTACATTAAGATATTTTTGCCGCCGCGTGAGCCTTACAATAAGATATTTTTGAAACTATTTTTCCTGAAAATAGCTACACCCACTTTAGCCCTCTTAGGTCGCCGCGTGGCTTCACGTAATTCCCTCACTAGCAACATGCACATAAATCCCACCTTATGTTGCCGCATGCACATTAACCGCTATCTACCGCCGCATGCGCATAAATATCACAACACAACAACAACTCGCACCAGAACTGCCTATATGCCACAACTTGCCAAAATCAACAATACCGAAGAAACCACAACATATAGCCCACGGCTCAACCACAATACGAGCAAGAGTCTCAATAATAACAAAATGAGCGAGAATTACTCAACAAGAAAAGATATCTCAATAATCAAAAACTTCAAATAAGAATAACCCGACAAATAAGGAGGTAACGTGACAATAAGAGAGATAACGAAGGAAATTAAGGTATATACGAGCATGTTTGACAATAAAAGATAGAGCACGTGATAAGAACATCAAGTATAGCATGTAAGAGCGATTTAACAATGGAAGATCTAACATGACATTTCAATTTCTAATTAAATGCATGAAAGAGTCTAAGAGTCTAAACCGGTCATAATACCACATATAAGCCCGTGCACACACTCGTAACCCCGTGTACACGTCTTTCACATGATCCAAATAACACAATTCAACCCAAGTCCAAAGAGGTAGTTCCCCCACATAAAAGTTAGGCAAGATACTTACCTCAAACAAGCTAAATAAACCCACTAGAAAGCCTATTTCGCGAAAATCCAGCTCGGCACGGCTCGAATCTAGCCAAAATAACTTAATACCATAAATACAAACCATAAGAAGTGATTCTAGATTATAAAGTTGCAATCTTTAAAGAAAATAAAAAAGTCAACCCTAGGCTCGCAACTCAGAACCCAATCAAACTTAAAAAATCTGAACACCCTTTCCGATACAAGTCCAACCATACAAAAATTATCCAATTCCGATCTCAAATCAACCTTTAAATCCTCAATTTATAGTTTAGAAAAGTTTTCACAAAAATCCCCAATTTCTCCAACTCAAATCACTAATTAAATGATAAAAATAATAATGGAATCATGAATAATAAACAAGTTTGAGTAAAAAATACTTACCCCGATCCAATCATTAAAAATCCCCTCCAAAATTGCCCAAAACCCAGCTCTCTAACTCAAAATGTGGAAAATGAAGTAAACCCCCAATTTCACCCTTTTTTCTGCCCGGGCTTTATGAACCTGCGACCTCTCTATTGCATATGCGACTCCACATATGCGGAAAAACCATCGCAGATGCGGCCTCAGTAAGGCTCAGCAATTTGCACTTCTGTGGCACATACAGTGCACCAGCGCTTCTGCTTCTGCGGACCAAGCGCATCTGTACATCCGTTTCTACATAACCTAACCGCACATATGATCCCTCAAGGCTCTCCCAAATTCCGTTTATGCGGATTAGTCGTCTCTTCTGCGGTGTCTGCACCTGCGACTTTCCCCTGGCCAGCTTCCCTTCACATTTGCCATCTCCAGCCGCACCTGCGTCCAAGCCCACTGTAAGTGCGATGACACCAGAACTCAGTTGTTCAATAGCAATCTTCCTAAGTCCTATACTGATCCAAATTTGATCCAACCACACCTGGAGGCCCCACGGCCCCTATGACCCCATCCAAACATACCTTCAAGTTCCAAAACATAACACGAACCGTTTCAAGCCTTAAATCACATCAAACAACATCAAATTTATGAATCATGCCCCATTTAAAGCCTATTGCATCAATGAACATTCAACTTCTAAAACAAATACGGAATCATACCAAACCAACTCCGAATGAGCTCAAATTTTGCATGCAAGTCCCAAGTGACAAACAGACCAATACCTACTCCCAGAATCACAATCCAAGCCATATATCAATAAAGTCAACTCTCGGTCAAACCTATCAACTTTCCAACTTTCGCCAAAAACCCTCAAACCAACCTACGGACCTCCAACTCAATATCCGGACATACGCCTAAGTCCAAAATCACCATACGAAGCTATCGAAACAATCAAAACTCAATTCCGGAGTTGTCTACAGAAAAGTTAAACTCCGAGCAACTCTTTCAACTTAAGCTTCCAACCTTGGGACTAAGTGTCCCAATTCACTCTGAAACT
Source organism: Nicotiana obtusifolia (assembly GCA_002018475.1). Taxonomy (NCBI): domain Eukaryota; kingdom Viridiplantae; phylum Streptophyta; class Magnoliopsida; order Solanales; family Solanaceae; genus Nicotiana; species Nicotiana obtusifolia. The sequence continues at coordinate 330,458 of MCJB01034854.1, read as the reverse complement.
CACCCAAAGCCAAACTGACCACCACGACAAGTCAAATAACCACAATTGAACATAAATGAGGCAATAAATAAGGAAACAGGGCTAAAATACTCAAAACAACCGGTCAGGTCATTACATTTTCCCCCTCTTCAAACAAACGGCCGTCCTCGAACGAGTTTAGAGACATACCTGAAGTGCTGAAAGGGTGAGGATAACAGCTATGCATATCATGCTCGGTCTCCCAAGTCGCTTCCTTGACCGATTGACCCCTCCATTGAACCTTTACTGTAGCAACATTTTTTGACCTCAAATTTCGGATCTGCCTATCCAAGATGGCCACTGGCTCCTCAACATAAGTCAAATCCTTGTACAATTGGACTGAGCTAAAATCTAACACATGGACGAATCACCATAATACTTCCGGAACATAGAAACATGGAACACCGGGTGAACTGTCGATAAGCTGGGTGGCAATGCAAGCCTGCAGGCCACCTCCCCCACTCTCTCAAGGATCTCAAAAGGACCAATATACCTAGGGCTCAACTTACCCTTCTTCCCGAATATCATCACACCCTTTAAGGGTGAAACCCGCAGCAAAAACCTCTCTCCCGTAAATTCTACATTGCGAACCTTCCGATCAGCATAACTCTTCTGCCTAGATTGTGTTGTTCGGAGCCGATCTTGAATCAGTTTGACCTTCTCCAAGGCCTCTCGAACCAGATCAGTGCCCAACAACCTAGCCTCCCCCGGCTCAAACCATCTACCTAGAGAAGGACACCGCCTCCCATATAAGGCCTCATAAGGATCTATCTAAATACTTGATTGGTAGCTATTATTGTACGCAAACTCTGCCAGTGGCAAGAACTAAACCCATGAAACCCTGAAATCCATAACACAAGCACGTACCATATCCTCTAAGATTTGAATGGTGCGCTCGAACTGCCCGTCCATCTGGTGAGAAATGTTGTACTCAACTCAACCCGTGTGCCTAACTTGTGCTGTACGACTCTCCAAAAATGTGATGTGAAAAACGTGCCTCGATCGGAGATAATGAACACCGGCATGCCATGGAGATGAAGAATATTACGAATATAGATCTAAGCCAGCTGCTTGGAAGAATAGATAGTCACAACAGCAATGAAATGTGCAGAGGTCAGCCTATCCACAGTCACCCACACTGCGTCAAATTTCTTCAAAGTCTATGGGAGCCGAACAATGAAATCCATGGTGATATGATCCCACTTCCACTTGGGAATCTTAAGTCTCTAAAGCAAACCACCCGCCCTCTGATGCTCGTACTTCACCTACTGACAGTTCAAGCACCAAGCCACATACTCTACTATATCTTTCTTCATTCTTCTCCACCAATAATGCTGCCTCAAATCCTAATACATCTTAGGGACACCAGGATGAATGGAGTACGCGGACTATGGGCCTCCTTAAGAATCAACTCGCGCAACGCATCCATATTGGGCACACATATCCGGCCCTGCATCCGCAACACCATGTCGTCTCCTATAGAAACCTCATTGGAATCGTTGTGCTGCACAGTGTCCTTAAGGACAAGCAAATGGGGGTCGTCAAATAGACGCTCTCTGATACGATCATATAAAGAAGACCGAGAAACCACGCAAGCTAGAACCTGACTAGGCTTCGCAACAAGATACCCTCTACAAAACGGCGATAATATCCCTTCAAACCAAGGAAACACCGAATCTCAGTAGCTGAAGACAGTCTAGGTCTACTCTGAACTACCTTAATCTTCTTCGGATCTACCTTGATCCCCTCACTAGACACCACATGACCCAAAAATGCCACCGAATCGAGCCATAATTCATACTTTACAAATATTACTTGCAACTTCTTCTCCCTCAAGGTCTAGAGCACGATCCTCAAATGCTACGCATGATCTTCCCTGCTACAAGAATACACCAAGATGTCGTCAATGAATATGATGATGAAAGAATCAAGATATGGCTGCAATACACTGTTCATCAGGTGCATGAGTGTTGATGGGGCATTGGTCATCTCAAATGACATCACTACAAACTCGTAGTGACCATACCGAGTCATGAAAGCAGTCTTCGAAATATTTGGATCCCGAATCTTCAACTGATGATACCCTGACCTCAAATAAATCATTGAGAACACTCTGGCATCTTAAAGCTAGTCAAATAAGTCATAAATGCGTGGTAATGGATACTTGTTCTTCATTGTGATATTGTTCAACTGCCTATAATCAATACACATCCGCATAGTACCATCTTTCTTTTTCAATAAAAAATCGGAGCACCCCAAGGTGACACACTAGGCCGGATGAAATCCTTATCAAGCAACTCCTGAAGCTTCTCTTACAATTCCTTCTACTCCACAGCTTCCATACGATATGGTGGAATAGAAATAGGTTGAATTCCCGGCACCAAGTCAATACCAAAATCAATATCCCTATCGGGCGGCATGCTTGGTAAATCTGTTGGAAATATATCTGGGAAATCTCTCACTACCGGAAGTGACTCAATGGTAGGAGTATCAGCACTGACATCTCTCACAAAGGCTAAGTATGCCTCACACCCTTTCTCAACCATTTGTTTTGCCTTTAGAAAGGACACAACCCTGCTAGGAATATGATCACATGTACCCCTCCACTCCAACCGCGGCAAACCTGGCATAGCCAGTGTCACATTCTTGGTATGATAATCCGGAATAGCATGATAGGGAGACAACTAGTCCATGCCCAAGATCACGTCCAAGTCTACCATGTTGAATAACAATAGATCAACTTTGGTCTCAAAATAACCAATAACAACTAAACATGATCGATAAACACGATCTACAAAAATAGAATCTCCTACAGACGTAGACACATATACAGGAGCACTCAAGGAATCATGTGATATATCTAAATACGGGGCAAAGTAAGAAGACATATATTAGTAAGTGGAGCTCGGATCAAATAAATTTGAGGCATCCCTATGATAGACTGGAACAATATCTGTGATGACAACATATGAAGTGATTGCCTCTGTCCTACCCAAAAAAGCATAGAATGAGTCTTGCCTTCTCCTCTAGGGAGATCTCTGCATGCCTGATCTCCACCCATAGTTGGCGGTGCAGGTGGAGCAGCAACTGGAGCAGCAACCATGGCTTGTGAACCCTGTGGAATTCGTGGAGCCTGAGTAGTCTGTAAGGGTGCACCCTTTCTGAGTCTAGGGCAGTCCATCACCATATGCCTGGTATCACCACACTCAAATCAAGCTCTCGGTGGGCACCGATGCTGAAACTACCTCTGACCTGATCGGCTGGGCAGACTGCTGAAGACACCCCCGTTTGGGATATGCACCAGAAAGTGGTTGTGCATAGTGGGCAACCTGAGGCATAAAAATAACCGGAGCACTGCTAGTAGCTAGAAGTGTTGAATGAACTGGCCGACTAACATACCCCCTACCACGACGGGCTGTAGCTGTAGCGTGGCCACCACTAAATCCTCTAGTACCCCGAGGCCTCTTGGCCTCCCTGTCCTCTCTCTCTCTCTCTCAGCCCTGCATACCCTCCAAACTCCGTGCGATCTCTACCACCTGCTGATACAGAGTGTCTGTCTCCAACTCTCGAGCCATGCTAAATCTAATACCATGGTTAAGCCCATCGATGGATCTGCGGACTCACTCTCTGACTGCAGAAACAAAGGTAGCATGCCGGGACAACTCACTGAATCTGATAACATTACTCTGACACTGTCATAGTCCCCTGACGTAACTGATCAAATTCTGTGCACCATGGATCCCGAAGGGTCAGGGGAACAAACTCTCTCAGAAACATCTCTGAAAATTGAGCCCAAGTGAGTGGGGCTACATCAGCTGGCCTACTCTCCTCATAAGCCTGCCAACATTGATACGCTGCCCCTGGCAGTTCAAATGTAGTAAATACAACTCCGCTCACGTCCACAATACCTATGGTGCGGAAAATACGGTTGCACTTCTCTAGAAAGCCCTATGCACCTCGGTAGTTGTGCCGCTGAAGGTAGGAGGATCATACTTCTTGAACCTCTCAAGTCTCCTCTGCTCCTCCTCAGATGCCGCTGGCATGACCTCAGGCTGAACCGGATTAATAGGTTGTGCCGGCATAACCCCCGGTACCTGATCAACAAGGACTCACTTCTCTGCCATGTGGGCTGTGGGAATCTAAGCTCCTCCCCCATCCTGAGATGTAGCTGGTGCAAGGGGAATCAATCCTTCCTAAGCTTGAGTGTCGAACATGCCCAAAAACTGTGTTAGGGTCTCTTGAAGTCCGGGGCAACAACAGGCGTCTCGGGGGTGTGTCCCCCAACTGAGCTACTGGTGCCTTCTCATTCGCTGCCCGGACAGGTACTCTGGCTGCACCATGTGCTCCTCCTTAGTGCCTATCCTGATCCCGGCCTCCCGCTGCTCTAGTAGGGGGCGCAGGTGTCTGATCATCAGATCTAGCAGTGTGTGTCCTCACCATCTGTGAGAGAATAGAAAGGCAAAACTCAGATTTTGAAATAAACAACTTCGCACGATAAGGAATCAAAGAAGTGGAATTTTCCTAACAGTTCCGTAGCTTATCGAAGATAAGTGCAGACATCCCCATATCGATCCACAACACTCTACTGAACTTGCTTATGACTCGTAGCACCTATGAACCTAGAGCTCTAATACCAACTTGTCACGACCCCGATTTCCCACCTTAGGATGTCATGATGGCACCTAGCCTCTAAGTCTAGGTAAGCCTAACATTCATTGATAGCTTAGCAGAATTAAAAACTAAGATAATAAGATAATTCGATAAAACTCATAATAACTCCAAAACAAAACATCTGTAAAAAAATTCCAAAAACTGGTGGAACTGAATCATACGCTCTACAATAATACACTGTAAATCCATAGTATAACACTGTCTAAAAAAGAGTAAACAGTAGTAAGAGTAAGGACAGAAGGTGACACCGAGGCCTGCGAGCGCCAAGCAGATATACCTTGAAGTCTCCGAAAAGCATGGCCAAATCATTGATGCCTAGCCTGACTTGAATTACCTGGATCTGCACAAAAATGTGCGGAAGTATAGTATGAGTACACCACGATGGTACCCAATAAGTATCAAGCCTAACCTAGGCAGAGTGGTGACTAGGCCAGGTCAAGACACCTACTACGACAAAGAAACTGAACAAGATATAGTATAGGCAAATAATAGAAGACGAGGAAATAAATGACTATAAGGCAGTTCAATAATGTAAGCTATCAAGGAATTTAAAGCAACAAAGGCAACAAGGAGTGAGCACATTACAAGAATTGTATGTAATCAATACGGACAAATACAAGTAAGGCAAATAAAGAGATAACAGAACTGTTCAACCAATAAGCCTCTTTAACATAAAATGTACAACAAGAGTCACAACTGAGGTACTGCTTCATACCCACATTTCACAATTTATAATCACAATCTTTTCTTCTACCGTCGTGTGAGCCTTACACTAAGATTTTTTGAAAACATTTTTCCTGAAATAGCTACAGGCACTTTAGCCCCCTTATGTCGCCGCGTGCCTTAAAGTAATTCCCTTACGAGCAACACACACATATATCCAACCTTATGCCGCCTTATGCACATTAATCCCCGTCCTTATACCGCCGCATGCGCATCAATATCACAATACAATAACAACTCCCACAACAAGTGCCCATATGCCACAACTTTCCAAAATCAACAATACTATAGTTACCACAACATATAGCCTATGGTTCAACCACAATACGAACAAGAGTCTCAATAATAAAAAAATGAGCGATAATTACTCAACAAGGAAAAATATCTCAATAATCAACGACTTAAAATAAGAATAACTAGACAAATAAGGAGGTAACATGACAATAAGAGAGATAACAAAGGCAATTAAGGCATATAAGAGCATGTTTGACAATAAAGGATGGGGCATATGATAACAACATCAAGTAAAGCATGTAAGAGCAATTTAACAATGGAAGATCTAACATGATATTTCAATTTCTAATTAAATGCATGAAAGAGTCTAAGAGTCTAAACCGGTCATAATACCACATATAAGCCCATGTACACACTCCTCACCTCATGTACACGTCTTTCACATAATCCAAATAACAAAAATCAACCCAAGTCCTAAGGGGTAGTTGATGACGTCCACAACACACCTCGATAAGAGATATGATACGGTGATATGCAATATAAAATATCCAACTATAAGTTAGGGTCGAATCCACAGAGAGTTATAAGGGGTGTTAGTAGTATATTTGAAGAAAACGAGTGGATTAACTAAATTTGCACTTGCACAAAGAGTTTTGATTTCTACTTCTACTGTTACTCTAACAATTGTGAGCTAAGGAAAATAAACTAGAAATGAATGTTTTTGGTGTTTTTCCAAATAGTATAAAAGCGTAGGGAGGTGTTCCCTTAATGGGTTAAATACGTTAATACTTGTTTCGTTGATTGAGTTATATTATAGCTCTCAACTCTACATTACCCACTCAATACCTCTCGGTCAAAGAGTGATTTTTTCCAATTTGGCTTTCTCAAGTCCAAATGGGTATCAAACAAAATAGTTGATATGAGTTCAAATCGGGTTCTTACTATTTCCAGTTTGAACCCTTTAATTAGGCTAATCGATCTCTCAATTAACCCAATTCCTTGTTAGCCAAGTTATCCTAGACTAGGTCCCTCTTTCTCAAGTAGAGACTAAGTAAAAAAGGCATGAATCAAGGTTTGCAACCATTAATTCTAAAATTGAAGCATGAACTAGGCTAAATAATCAACACCCAATCATAAACAAGCATTAAATTAAATACCCATAAGTTTTATACACTCAGTTGGCAGGAGATAGAATTCTGTAGCCGCACATTTCTGGATTGTGGCTGCAAAGTATCTTCTGCAGCCGCACAATTCTTGTGTGGTTCGCACTTCAGCAAGGTGTCAGGACTTGGTCTTCTGCATACTCTCTGAACTTGGAATTATTTGTCAGTGCAGACCCTGTTTTGCGGCCGCACAATTGTCAAAATCCTGTTGGGTTCTTTCTATTGATTTGCAGTTGCAGATGGAATTCTGCGGTTCACACTTTCTTCTGCGAACCACACTTCTTTGCTTCTGCGCCCTTTATTGCCTTGTGATTCGGAGCACTCCTTTTGAGTCGGATCTCATCATGGGAGAACAACTTCCAACATTCCTACAATTTGCATAATTTAATTAGTTTCGGCAACGTAAATCAATACTTTCAGACTAAAACCAAAGCAAAAAGGTGCTAACAAATAGTCCAAATCCCCACTTATCAACTCCCCCAAACTTAATTCTTTGATTGTCCTCAAGCAAATAAATTAGTTCCCACCTCCTAAAGTTAAGGGTCATTTTAGCGAGTCAAAGGTGAGCCATTCACACATCAGTTGGGACAAACAATTGCCCACACTACTCATGTATTATCAGCAAAGCGACAAGTCAAATATTCATGCACATATAGTTCTAACGTGACATTTGAGCTTCAAGCTTACTTAAGAAATTAGTACTCAATCCGAAGATTCATGAAAGGCTCACTCATCTCTCACAAGAGAATGTCACAAGTATGGCTTCAAGTACCATAGGCTTTCCCCTCATGTAGATCGCCACTAATGTAAGCTTACTCGATTTGAAATCAAGTAAGGCATCTTTCAGAATGTAATGAAGGCTTTTGGATTAGGGTAGGATACCATATGGATAAGTGGTTATACCTTTCCTTAAGCACTCCACACTTTCATTTCTCGGCTCACAATTGCCAATTCTTAGAGGCACTTTCTTTTCATTGAGGACTAGAGAGACTTAACATCACTCTTTCTTGATCATTTTCTTCTTTTTCTCCCTTTTTTATTTCTCGATGTTTGGGATCATTATCTCTTTTTGAATCCATCGACCCTTCCACTTATTCACGTTTTACATTTGTTCTTTTCTTTTCTTGCCTTCCTTTTTCATAGAGATCATTTCTTTTCTCTTTTCGTGCCTTGATACCTTTTCAAATTCCTCATCTCTCCCCCAAACTTACGTTTTAAGCCATTTATTTCACAAGAGTGTTAAGAAAAGTACGGGTGCCAAGAGAGGGTCATGACAAAACGGGTAACGGCTTATAACATGGCTATCAAATAAGAAAGGCTAGAGGCTCAAAGGGGTTGACTAGGGATAACGACATTGGTTGGCAATAGAACTCTCAAACGGGCCAAGAGCCTACAAACACTTCTCAAACCAAGCAAAACTTATGATTTCGCCTTGAAACACATTCAGGGCAAGTTCTAGACCCTTCACACGGATACTTGGACTAGCAACAATTCATCTCACCCCTCACACAACTAGATTGTAAAAGAGGATAGAGTTGAGGGCCCACAACGACTACATTGAAGTTTAAAGATCACTATGGTCCAATTAAACCACTCGATGATTGCTAAAGTCAACTCAAGAGTCACAAAGTCACTAACTAGAGCTATTTCTTTCAAAAACCTTATCTCTAACCATAAGCACATAGTTAAGTATGTTGGTACCAATTGAAGCATGGTTGACTCTTCGAGCATGACTTAATTAGGTCTTTTTATTCATTACTACTACTATTATTACCTAATCACAAATACGGACTCATTTCCTTAAAAAGGTTGTCATGCCATCGATCATTGGGATAAGTCACCCGATTCACACAACAACTACCTTTGGAAAGAACCGCGGCATTAAGAAAACCAAAGGCTTATTATCTACTAAAGCATAAAAAGAAGCTACTTAACAAAACAAAAACTAATATGGAAAATATAAAGAAGCTAATAAGCAAAAACAAAGATAAAGAAGCTAATGAGGAAAACTACTAAAGATAAAATGAATATACATAGTAAGAGAGAGAGAAGATAGATAAATACAAATAAGAAAAAGAAAAAGTATCATCAAATTATTACGTGCCAAATGTATCAAAGTGTACCAAATGTGTCAAATAAACCCCACCCCCTGAATAAACGTAAGCATTGTCCTAAATGCTTAGCAAAATATGACTAAAAGCTGAAAGGGTGAAGAAAACTCCCTATGGCTCCTTGGACATCTCTGTGTCCCCAGCAATGTCATCGCTCTCTAGATCAGCCAACTTGATCTCATCATCCTCGACTCTAGGTGTAGCTGGGTTGGCGAATATCTCACGCACTGCCTCAGCAGTGTCGGCAGCAAGGTCTAACTCTTCAGATTGGACAGCTAGTGCTATAGGTGCAGATGGGGCTAAAGGATCCGGGGCAGACTGGTGGGGGTCAAGTAGCATGTCAAAGGGAAGGTCTCCGACTGTAGAAAGTCTATGCACCTCTCTCCGAAGCTTATCCACTGACTTCTTGCTGGCTTGGGACTTCTGCATATTCTTTAATTCCTTTCCCAACTCTCTTCAATCACCGACCATGCTGTACCAAGGTGCTCATGATTGTCTTCTGGTTATGAAAAGTCTTCTTTAGGGTCTCCTCAATGGTAGAAGAAGCCTGAGGTGCCTGAGAAGTGGACTGCACTGCAATAGTACTGGACAGGTCAGACAGCTTTGCAGTAGTTGTTTGCATCTAGTTGTCCAGACTCGCCAATGTCCATGAGACTTGCAGCGCAGATAGTGGACAATAGGCATGGGCACTGGCTTAAGAGCTGCGGTGGGAGCTGTGGCATGAGCTGTAGTAAGGGTTGTGGATGATGGTGGAGGCATAGCTACGGTACTGGAGGAAGGCTCAACCGAAGTGGATGGAACATAAACTGTCTCAAAAACAACCACGGCGGCTCATCAAACTGGGCTATGGTGGTAGGAGGCTGAACTTCGGGTTGCTTGCATCCATCAGTGAGTACCAAGTAAAAGATTTCTTCGGCTTCATCTTTTGTCAAAATCCCTCGGCTCTAGCTTTGCATCAGTGAGATATTATGTAATAGTGTTGGGATACGGGTAGGATGATTCATCCTGCCGTGTGATCACTGCGATGTTGGCCGACATCACAACACCCACATTGATTGGGTACCCGACCATAATAGATTCCACAAGAACTGCTCAAGGAATAGGAAGGTGAGTTTCGTTCTGGCACGAATCTAACCTGCTGCACACAAATGTCTGCCACCCCTTTGCCTCAAAAGACAGAGTATTTCGCTGAATGGGAACCCCGACGGCAATCCATGGTGGTGCTGGCCCTGGTAGTGCTAGAATCTCAGCTAACCAAGGTCGGACTTCGTCCCCTAGTGCACACTTCTCCAAATACTCCTTCGGCTCAACATCTTCAAATCCCAAGAACACATTTAGCGTATGCTGATCAAACCTCACCTTGAGGTTGCGTACTTTGGTCACCTTTGGCCCTTTCTTTATATGAGCCACATTGGCATAGAATTCATGGACAAGGTATTCTTTTACGTCCACTACACTGTGGGTGAACCACATCCACCCCTTTCGTGGCCGGAACTGTCTCAATATGGCTGGGTTGTACTTTTCCAAATCCTTCAATAGAAATTGTCGCTCAAGAGAAATCCTCACTAGCCACCACATACGGAAGCTGGTGAAGGCACCCAGACTGACAAAGCAGCCTTCCCAAACCTCTTTCTTCTTTGATCTTTCAAGGCCGGCAGATGTAGCATCTCCCCTCTGCCATCATCGGGCATATCATGAACTGGTGTATCCTATGCCACAGGGACTGTGTAGTCGATGGCTCAGAAGTAGACTAGCACTCTCCGATCCCTCGGAAGTGTTGTGGGATGAATACGGCTTGTCCTTGAGCTGGTATCTCCCTTGCAGCCTCAACTGTATGGCCGGCTGCTCCTGAACAGAGGCTGAGTTTCCCTCTGACACTTCCGTAGACGGGACATATGAGCTAGTCACGGAGAGGTCTGCACCTCCCCCTCTCCCAACTGTTGCTTTCTTTCTTATTTTCTTTGGTTAGCCAAGGGCTAAGGCACACTTACCTCGACCTCAAGAAGATTCACCTCTCCCTTTTGAAGTGTCGCCTCGTCCTCTGGATCGAACCATTGCCTGTATCAAGCAAAGGTGAATGTTAGTTGCAATTCGATGTTCAAACACATATAGGAGACATGTGAGTAAAGGAGAAACTACAAAACACAGTGGGAGATACACTTGAATCATGCTTGCAAGGGAAAGTGATCTGTGGTCCGCATATTTTTTCTTGTGGCCGCAGATGAGGACTTGCGGACCGCACATTTTAGTTGTGTGGCCGCAAAAGTGAAGTGCAGTCCGCATAATTTCACTTCCGGCCGTACCTCTGAAACCCAAAAATGCCAACTCTCTGATGATAGAGAATGTGCTATTCTGCGGCCACGATGGGAATTCTGTAGGCCCAACAATTTAACTTGGGGCCGCAAATCCTTTCTTCACTAAGTTGCCCTAAATTCATCATTTGTGGACCGCACAAACTCAAGTGCGCTATAGATTTCAAAATTTACGTACAAATCAAACTTTCTCTATCTAGGTTTTTCAATTTCGTGCACAATTAGACATGGCAACCTTGTAAAAACAGTGAATTTTATACTAACCCAGTCCCCATAGAGGATGTATCAAGTTAACCCAGTTTAGATTTACCCCACATGGATACACAGTTGAACCCTAATGATAAATGGCCTAAAAAGAACTAAAATCTACAAATTAAACTAAAACAAACATTAACGTGATGAAGTGAGTGTAATGAGTGAACGATCAAAGTACGTAGCTGTGTGTGTGGACAGATGAAATTTCCAAGATAATTCAACAGCATACAAATTTTTTATTTCGTTCAGAGAGTGAAAAGCGTAACAATGGCCCTGTTCCTCTATTTATACTTATTGTTTGCTAAGGGGAAGAAGGACGAGTACGGCCGCACATTTTCATGTATGGTCTGCACTCTGTTACCTGGGGACCTCATCTCAGCTTTTTATCTACGGTCCACACATTTTCATGTGCGGCCGCGAATTTCATGTCCGGTCGCAAATAGACCTCCGCACTGACAGGCTAAAGCTTCAAACAGTTGGTATTTTCATAATCTCGATTGTGCGGTCCGCAAGATAAATGTGCGGCCGCAATGCTCTTTTGCTATAGCACCAACAAATGTGCAGTCTGCATTCCTTATAACACTTAGCCATAATTTCGTCCACAATTCCTGTAAGTCACAATCACCCCTATACCACACTTCAAATCAAGTTAGAATAAAAAAAATAATACCTAACTACAAAATAAAAGGGAAAATAAACATGGGTTGCCTCCCAAGAAGCGCCTGATTTAACGTCGCGGCACGATGCAGAATACCCTCAAGTGAAATGAATGACCGCCACGACGTGGCTATCTCTAACTTTTCCCAATTACTGCTTCACCCGATGACCATTGACTCGGAATGCTTCATCATTTTTGTTTCAAGTCTGATGCACCAAAAGGTGTCACACCCACAATTTCAAAAGGACCACTCCATTTAGATTTTAGCTTCCCGAGAAACATCCTCAACCTTGAGTTAAACAATAATACAAGATCGCCCACCTTGAACTCTTTATTCCAAATGTATTTGTCATGAAGGTATTTCATCTGTTCTTTCTACAGGGACGAACTTGCATAAGCATGATACCGAAACACATCCAATTCATTCAAGTGTGCCACCCTCAAATTAGCGGTTTTAATCAAGATTCAACTTCTTTAGAGCCCACATGGCCTTGTGCTCTAGTTCCGCAGGAAGATGACAAGCTTTTCCGAACACCAACTGGTATGGTGACATTCCGATAGGTGTTTTGTAAGCCGTCCGATAAGCCCATAATACATCATCAATCTTCTTGGACCAATCCGTCCGATTAGCATTCATCGTTTTGGACAAGATGCTCTTTATCTACCGGTTGGAGATTTCCACTTGCCCGCTAGCTTGTGGATGATAGGGGGTCGTGACTTTGTTAGTAATACCATACTTGCCAAGTAAAGTGTCGAAAGCCCTGTCACAAAAATGTGACCCGCTATCTCTTATAATTACACGCGGTGTACCAAACCTTGCAAAAATATTCTTCTTCAAGAAAGCCACCACACTTCTCGCCTCATTGTTGGGTAAAGCAACGGCCTCAACCTATTTGGACACATAATCCACTGCGACCAAGATGTAGGTGTTTCCATAAGAGCTCACAAAAGGGTCCATGAAGTCAATACCCCACACATCGAAAATATCAGTCTCCAAAATGGTTGTGAGAGGCATTTCATTCTTCTTTGAGTTCCCACCAGCTCGTTGGCGTTCATCACATCTTTTCGCTAACTCACTTGCATCCTTGTAAAGAGTAGGCCAATAGAAACTGTAACTAAGCACTTTGGCCACCGTTCTTGCTCCACCATGATGACCACCATATGGCGAAGAATGATAAGACCTAAGAATTTCACTTTGCTTTTCTTTCAGTACACATCTTCTAATCACCCCATCTGTACAAATCCAGAAGAGGTATGGTTCATCCCAATAATAATCTTGACAATCCCATTTGAGCTTCTTCCTTTGGCTTGAAGAGAACTCATCCGGAATAATTCCACACACAAGGAAATTCACTAGATCCACGAACCACAGCACCTCTTTCATTGAAATTGCCAAGAGTTGCTCATCGAGGAAGGAGTCATTGATTTCTAGGCCATCATACGGCCTCCCCTCCTACTCCAAACAAGACAAGTGGTCCGCCACTTGGTTTTCACAATCTTTCCGTATCTTGGATGTCAATATCAAATTCTTGCAACTAGAGCACCCATCTCATCAATTGAGCTTTGGAGTCCTTTTTGGTTATAAGATAACGAAGCGTCGTATGATCTGTGTGGACAATGACTTTTGCACCCATCAAATATGAGCAGAACTTCTCAATTGAAAATACAATGGCAAGGAGCTCTTTCTCCGTAACGGTATAATTGACTTGGGCACTATTCATGGTATTACTAGCATAGTAGACCGGATGAAAAATCTTGTTGATGTGTTGTCCCAAAACAGCCCCAACCGCTACTTACATCACACATGAGTTCAAAATGTACACTCCAATTTGGAGCGGTGATATGTCAACTTGAGGTTCAACAATTCAAAAGCTCTTATGCAATCATCATTGAAGTTAAACTTAGTATCCTTCTCGAGAAGCTTGCACAACGGGTTCACCACCTTAGAGATATCTTTGACGCCGGTAAAAACCCGCGTGGCCTAGGAAACTCCGCAGACCGTTCACTGAAGTTGGTGGTGGAAGTTAAAAAATCACCTTAATCTTTGCCTTGTCAAATTCAATTCCATTCTTTGAAATTTTGTGGCCAAGGACAATGCCTTCCTCGATAATAAAATGACATTTCTCCCAATTGAGCATCAAATTTATTTCAGCAAATCTAGCTAACACCTTGTCCAAATTTGCAAGACAATCATCAAAAGAATCTCCAACCACCGAGAAGTCATCCATGAAAACTTCAAGGTAGTCCTCCACCATGTCCGTGAAAATAGACATCATACACCTTTGAAAAGTCACCGGTGCATTGCACAAACCAAATGGCATCCGCTTGAATGCGAAGGTACCATAGGGACATGTAAAGGTTGTTTTCTCTTAATCTTCCAGAGCATTAAGAATTTGGCTGTAGCCCAAATACCCATCAAGAAATTAATAGAAACCACGGTCGAACAATCTATCGAGCATTTGATCTAAGAAAGGTAGTAGAAAGTGATCCTTCCTTGTGACTTTATTGAGCTTGCGATAGTCCATACACACCCTCCAACCGGTCACCGTTCTTATAAGAATCAACTCATTCTTGTCATTGGTGACCACCGTCATGCCCCCTTTCTTCGGGATACATTGAACTGGAGAAGTCCATGAACTATCGGATATGGGGTAGACAACCCCCCATCCAACCACTTGATAATCTCCTTTTTGACAACATCTTGCATAGTCTCATTGAGTCTCCTTTGATGTTCAATAGATGGTTTGGCGCCATCCTCCAATTTGATCTTATGCGTGCAAAAGCCGGGGCTTATCCCCTAAATATCCGCCAAGGTCCACCCAATAGCCTTCTTCCTCTTTTGTAGCACTGCCAATATGGAATCTACCTGCACGTTAGTCAAACAAGAGGACAGAATAACCGATAAAGTATAACAAGGACCAAGAAATTCATACCAAAGATGTGGAGGCAATGGCTTCAACTCCAAGGTAGGAAGCTCTTCAATAGAAGGCTTTGTAGGAAGAGTTGTCCTATTTTCACGATCCAAGGACAATTTTCGGGGTGCATAGTTGTACGACCCCATTCCTTGCAAAGAGCTCATGCATTCCATGAAGTCATCCATCTCGTCATCATCAAAGTTGAGCAAGACAGCCTCCAATATCTCACCAACATTGATTGTAGCACTTGTTTCATCAACAATAACATCCGTCACCAAGTCCACAAAAGAACACACCTCATTGCTATTTGATTGCCGCATGGACTTACATATATGGAATACCACTTTTTCATCACCAACCCGGAATGTAAGTTCTCTGGCTTCAACATCACAAAGAGCCTTTCCCGTAGTAAGGAAAGGTCTCCCAAGAATAATCGGCACCTCATAATCAACTTCACAATCTAGGATGACATAATCCGCCGGAAGAATGAATCTATCAACACGAACCAAGACATCTTCAATCACACCCAAAGGCCTCTTCATAGTACGATCGGCCATTTGCAATCTCATAGAGGTAGGTCTTGGTTGCCCAATTCCCAATGTCATGAAAATCGAATAGGGCATCAAATTGATACTTGCGCCAAGGTCACAAAGAGCTTTAGCAAACTCGGCACTCCCAATTGGAACGGAATCATGAAAGCAACGGGATCCTCCAACTTAGGAGCCATTGGATGCATAATTTCACTCACTTGATGAGGGACTTTGATGGTTTCAAAATTTATTGACCGCTTCTTTGTCACTAGATCTTTCATAAACTTTGCATAACCGGGCATTTGTTCCAAAGCTTCAACTAATAACACATTGATTGAGAGACTCTTCTTCATTTGAATGAACTTCTTAAATTGATTCTCATCATTTTGCTTGGCAAGTCTTTAAGGGTATGGAGGTGGAGGCTTAGGCAGTGGTGCCTTAACCTTTTGCACTACCGCCTTCGGTATGTCAATAATGTGTTCCCTAGACAGGTTCACCTCCTCTTGAGTCTCTTCCACGCTATCATCTATATCAATCCGAACTTCATCATTAGGTTGCCACCTGTGGAGGAATAGAGTTGATATGTAGAATTTCTTTTGTTTCTTTTTTGAGCTAAGCTTACTTGATACTCCCTCCATTCATTTTTACTTGTCCATAATAGACTTTTCACTGCCTTTAAGAAATAATGAATAAAATAGATATTATATCATGTACTTATAATAATGACAATATTTCAAAAAATCTTGAAAAATAATTTAGGAATAAATAGTTAATGACAAGGGTAATATATGAAAAATAATTTATTTTTCTCTTGATTTGCTAAATGAAAAAATATAATTAAAAATATATTTTTAATATAGCGAACAAATATAAAAGAGAGAATATATAAATAGATATCTTTTTTGGCTTTAATATATATGAAAATAGTTAAACATATGGGCTTAGCAATGGGGTCAATTCGGTTTGTCGCTCTTTACAAACTTGGTTTTAGTTTTATGACCCTACCTCTTTTTTTTACAAACGAAAGATTTACTTTTACGTAAGAGATATGTCTTTTACACAAAAGAAATCGAAAAAGATTATTTTCTTAATTTTAAAATTATAAAGAGGAATGATGTAGAAATAGCACCTTAGTAGTGTGAGTTGCTTTTCTTTGTCAGCTTGCCTTCACTTGTCTTAGAGTAGGCACAGATTAAGTCTTACTCAAGATCTCTTTTATTTTCTCACTTTTTCCTTGGCCCCTCATTGTTTGCTGTAAAAGAAAAATTAAGATTTCAAGCAAATATGAACATGCCAAATTTGGATGCACTTAATTTTACCATGAATTAATTACTATATTCAGGTTGCAATAGCTCGAACTTAAAATGATCCAAATAATAAGTTTGAGGGAGTAACAATGGCAACTAGTTTATGAAATCTTCACGTTGAAGGTCAACAACATAATGCATGTCGATTGAAAATTCAAAAAGGGTCAGATACTGTACAAGTTGGATGGAGAGTAAGTTCAATATTTATACTATAAAATTAATTATTTTCTTTTTGATTTGACATCATTATTTCTTTTTAAGTTATTTATTCTTTTGAGTAGGGTAGGGCTAGGAGAATAAAGGAAAAGACGATGTGATGAGTTTTGAATATATACTATACTCTAGATGCAAGTTTATTATCAATGTGATGAGTTTTGAATAAAGGAAAAGATACCCATTGATATGGTATACGATACTATTTCACAAATTGGAGAAGATTCATGTCCATCGATCAGGTACACTTTATCTTTCTTTTATTAAGTTTCCATAAAATCTTTTAGTGTATACACAAAAATACTAACCTAGACACTTGTTATTAAAAATAAAGGATTTAGTCAACGGGAATTGGTGGCTCTTGCTTGAAGAGAACTATACACGAATTGGATTTTGGCCTCAAAGGATCTTCACTGTGCTACAAATGTTGAGTGGGGAGGAGTAGTATATAGTCCATCAGGTGTACCTGGACCCCCAATGGGCTCCGGACTTTTTCCCATTGGAAACACAGGTCATGAAGCTTATTGTAGAAAGATTACAGTTCTAAATGATAAAGGTAAGACCATAGATGAAGATAAAACTATCGCATATGCAGACAATCCTAATTTATACAAGGTTGTTGATATACCTCATTCGCAAGCTGCAGAGAGTTAACATTTTGTACTCTATGGGGGACCTGGTGAGAATAGACAAGTCTAGGTCTTCTAGTCTTGTATATTTATGAAGTATATTTTAGCGAGTTGTACTAGGAATAAAAGCCCGTGCAATGCACAGGTCCGATATTTGATTAAACAATTCAGTTCATGTACAACAACCTTCAAATTTATAGGATGGATAAGCAGTAAGGTGTGATCATTTATATCCAAATACTTGTTTATATTTTGCAGCTTTTTTTTTATTTTGCAAAAATTAAAATAGGTGATTCAAACCATAATTTTTTATGTAAAATATTAGTAACAATCAAGATGAGTACCATTGTACATAATAAGATTCGAGGAACACGATCAACAGCTTGCAATCACAATATAAGCATACCAGAAATACTATTTCAAAGAAAATGGACCAGAATAATCAATTAAAGAAATCTAGGATGATGTACAGTTGCATAAAGATGATTCAGTCTTCTATAGAACTGTAATTAAAAGAAGGTACAAAAAAAGAATAGGGTGATAAATTTAAAAGATGTGGGATGGAGTTTAGTTGCACAAAAAATATCAGTCTCCTAGAAGATAGTAATTAAAAGAATCTATAAACAGAAGTATGAAGGATCATTTGATGGAGAGAGCTTTTTTGTGCCGTAGTTCTCAATCTATGTTGTCCTGTTAAAGTATGTGAATCTTTCTTTAGATCCCCCACTATCCCATATGACATTCCACCATAATGACACCCAAATTGCATGCTCGAGTCCGATAAAAGATTTCACATTGTGAATTGATAAATACAGAAATTACTAATATTTTATCATTGGTAAAATAAATCCTTTCTGTATTCAGCCTCAGGTGTCTTTATTGTCCATTAGAACTTTTCAATGTCAGTGATATACTTAAAAGAGCACTTGGTGCCAAACACAACTGCCAATTTCAAGAGTCTTAAGGACATACTTGAAACTGACGGAGATGGATTATCATCAACCTAGAATTTGATTATCGTGTTAGCTTTAAATTTTATATATATATATATATATATAAAGATGATTCAGGAAGGAGATGTTGAATTACATCAAGTGTTGAAAACCTTTGAGGATAGAAAGAGTTAGAACATTTTCTCCTGCGGTGGAGTAATTGCAAATATTTATTACTAGGGAACTTTCCGCGCTTCGCGCGATGGTAAAAACTACAATAATCTATAATTAGTTTATATAAAAGAGGAAAAAATTTCAACAATATGAAAAAGAAAAATTAACTACAAATATTGATAAAATCCCAATATAAATATTTTTAGTAGAATTAGAGCTTTGATAAAATACATTTTTTTATCAAATTTTTAAGAAAATATTTCATATATTCTGTGCGTGGGGAAGCTTAAAAGAAAAAAAAAAAAAAAAAAAAAAAAAAAAAAAAAAAAAAAAAGAAGCGGAAACAAGTTTTTATTTCTCTTTGCTTTTTTGTTTTTATTTTCCTGCAATTGATCTTCTTTAATTTTCTCTTTTCATTTCTTAATCCCTCTCATTTCTCAATCAATCTAAAAAGCCTCTATTATCGACTGCCACTCTATCCTCTATTTTTTAATCTTTGTATTTTCTTTTTCTCCCTCTGTTACTTCCTTTATTAATTACTTTTTTTTTCTCTTTCTCCGTAGTCCCTTCTCCTACGGTTACTCCAAAAAAATAAAAACTTTTCTCTCTTCTTGATGCTTATAAATTTTTATTGTTTCCTCTTCATTTCCTTCAAAATATACAATAAAATTTCATTTATGTCAATATTTTGGTCGCTCGTCATATAAATAGAGAAAGATAACTCTTCAGAAGAGAGAAATTTCAAAGTAGAGAATAGTCCAAAAAAAGAGTAGAAAAAACATTTAAAAAATCAAGCAAAAATATTTAAGATAAAAAAAATTATTTTACATAATTAGTTTCGAAAGAAGTATGAACAACAATTTCATGAGAATTTTAAGAGTGATAGATTAGCTTTGTTTTCCTGGGAGCATGCCATTTGACAACCATGAAACAAAGTTTTCATAGTTTTGTTTATATTTGACAGTAAACTCGTGAGAAATTATAATAGCCGCAAGGCTTTTGTGGGATAAAAGGACCTAAATGTTAAAGTTTGAAAGAAAAAAAAAAGCATATGAAAACCAATAGAAAAAATAGAGTTCAAAAACTCAACTATAGAGATACAACCAATTAATTTGTAAAAAGGAAGGAGATAGTTATTTAACTCTTATACTTCAACTCTTTGTTATCCTCATCTACTACACGTTTTTATTGTACTCACAGCTTTACATTTCCTTCTCTATTACAGTTTCAATAATACATAGACAATAAAAAGGGAGGAAAAATAAACCAAGTATTGAGATAAAAAAGCAAAAAGGAAAATAGAAAAATAACTATTTAGTTTTAGAGAAGTATCAAACTTAGGAACTTGATTCCCCTGATAGCATAATATCAAGTTCTGCACTGCTTCTTTTTGCAATTTCACTCATTTGAAGAGAGGTAGGTTAAGAATTTGATGGTAGAATGTTGAAGGTGCAAAAATGGAATGATCACTTTATCACTTATAGCCAACTATATATCTGTTAGAGCAGTGTCTTCATGTTACAAACAGCTATTTTTTCCCAATACAACAAACTATTCTTCAACCAACAAAATATTGTATTTGAAAAACAAAAAAAGAGAGTAAGAAAATACTTCATAACTATAATTAGCATCCTTTAAATTAATTTAGCTAATAACATGCAATGTACATAGAAAAAAAAAATAGTAGTACTTAACAGAAAAAAAGTAAAAACGCAAAAACAAAAGTAGAAAAAATAAACATCCCTGGCATGTTAGTTGAGAGTGAGAGTCTTGTTCACATTTTATGGATTATGGTCAGACTCGAAATTTGTGAGGATTACACAAAACAATGGAGGTATGAGATTATTATATAGAGAAGGTGAAGATACGAAATTCATAAGGGAGCTGAAGAGCTTGTTTTTAAAAAAGAAAACGGCAAATAGATATGAAGGTTATTTTTTGTAACTCTTGAGACATAATGAGATGTAATAAAAAGAATAATTAATGTTGAATTATAAAATAAATTGAATGAAAATGATTTAAGGACTCTTTGTGCCATATCCGATCCAGTAAAATGATGATAATGGTCTTAAAGATTTATAATATTAACTAGTAAACTTACCCGTGCTTCGCGCCATAATAATATTCATTAATCCACTTCTTTAATACAAATGGGTTGTCTCACATCATCTTATTAGATCCCTGTAAAACGAAAGCATATCTAAAATTAAAATTTTGGTTTAGTAGCCTTTATATTTTAGAAGTTAGTTAGTAGCTTGTATATCTTTATAGATATTTTTGTCTGATACATGTCAAACATAATACCTTAAGGGTCATATGATATATACACATATAAGTAATTAATATATATGCATATAAGTTAATAAAATATTGGTAGCATTTACAATTTCATTCGCAAAAGTAAAACGTAGTATTAATTGTCAAAAATATAACGGAAGTTTAAGTTTTTTGGACTTAAATCGAATACTAAAGTCTTTCTAGCTTGATCTATAGAAAGATAATAAGGTGATCATATAAAAAAGACAATGATGTTATATGTTGTTTTAAAAGAATAAGTATTTGATGCCCTCACTCGATGCCTCTTCGCTCTGCACTCTGTATTCAATGTTCATCCATTTCTCGGCTCCCTCTTCTATTTCCTTCATTTTCTTATCCTCTTCAGCAAATGCAACTATTTATAATCATTAGATAACACTAACATTGCTTCTCATTGCAGAAAATTAGTAAAAGGAAAAATAATAACTATTTGTAGTTATTAGACAACACATAAATATTGCTTTTTTATTACAAAAAAAAAAAGAGAGAGAGGAAAATAACAATAATTTAAACTCTTATTCTTGCAATAGGATTAAATAGAAAATTAAAGAGAAACGTTAAAAAAATGAGGAACACGATCAAATGGGAATATATTATATTGAGTAATAGTATTCTCTTGAGTACACAGTAATAGCATTGCTAGTGTTGCAAGAGAAAATATGATCAAAAGGAGAGCTAAGCGATTAGTTCCATTGAAAATAGAGGCAACCTGAATACAGGAAAATATTTATCAATGAAGACCGGACTAGACTGTAACGTTAGGACGGGTGAAACTTTAGAGTGTCTCGTTGAGAAGAATAACGCATATCGTTATTTATTTTTTTAGATGAAGGAAGAATGCTACCACATACTTTAAAATTAATATTGCTTTAGGGATGATAGTGATGGCAAGATTACCATTGAGAGACCACATGATGCAAATAATCTCTCTAATTATGCGTAATGAATGAAAATAGTTAAAATCAAACGGAATCAATTCAATCAATGCCACACCGGTGACTTTGTCACTAAATATGGATATTGAAACAAAGGAAAATAAAGGAAGAATTTGAGTCCATGTGAGAATTTTTAAAAGAAAATAAAAAGAAGAACAGAGCAAAACAAATTACGAAAAGCAAAATATGCTAGGTTAGAAATAAAACTAAGGAACAAAAATGTACAAAAGAAAAACAAAAACAAAGAGAAAACGAAGGAAAGGCAGCTTACATGATTTGGTTTTTGTTCTTCGTTAAGCTTAAAGAATTTGGTTAGGTGTGGTTAATATAAAGGGAAGCTAGAGTGATTCTTTAATGAGAATTAAGAGGTACTATCAACCCTCTTCATATTTTACCGTTTTAGAAGGGTACGTTATTGATTGAAATAAAAAAATTTAAAGAGGAAATTAAGGAGAAGCTGAATCTCTTCTCTGTTGATTAATACTGATATTTGGGATAAATTGCTGCCTTATTGCTATGTAGGTTTTTATTGCTATGAACATAATTAATAGAGTATTTATAAGAGGAGGGGAAAAGCTTGAAAGAGGAAATAATTAGCTATTAAGATATCTAATAAAAAACTGTTATATGTAGTCTTATAGAGATTATTGGGCTACTAAAAATAAGATAAATGCAAAAATGAGGGCGAAAATTCAAAAAAAAGGAGAAAAAAGATATGTCAGTTTTTTGGCCAAAGAGAGGTGCCACCTCACACTTCTATTTTCCATATATATATATATATATATAGAGAGAGAGAGAGAGATTAGGTACTAAAGAGAGTGTTAAATATTGAGTAATTGCAAAAGAGTAACATACAAAGATTAAGTGTATTTTAATTTTGTCACGACCGAAAATTAACCTGTCGTGATGGCGCCTATTATGGTACTAGGCAAGCCGACTATTCAGACATTTCTAACACTTCAAATCTTTGAAAGGTACTAAATCAGTTTAAATAAAGGAAAATCTCTTAAAATATGATAGGAAATCATAACTCAATACATAAATTCTTCCCAAAATTGGGGTGTCACTGAATACATGAGCATCTACAAAATGAAAAAGTCTAGTACACTGTCTGGAAGTAAAACTGAATAAATAACTGAAAGATAAGGGAGGTGATGTTTTATACTTCAATGCCACACAAAAGGGGGGTGCGATTTTTGTGGTGTTCAATTTTCGTGTGCACTGATTAAGAAGGACCTAGTTCTTCTATGTGTTCCTTATACTACTGTTGCGGAAATAGTAAAAGTGGCAAGTAAAGAACACAAGTATTTTTACATGGAAAACACACGACTCAAAAGGGGAAAAAACCACGACCTACTACTCAGTAGTATTTTTTCCAACACTTCACTAAATCACTAAGCTAAAATAGCATTTACAAAACTCTTTGTAAACCTAAAGATTAACCCTAATCCCATTGTGGTAACCAGCCTCTAACTATTGCGACAACTTCAAGTTAACTCTAACTTATATACTCAAAGTACCTAATACAATTGCTTCTAGATAAGCTAAAAGGTACAACTTGAAAATACCTACTACAATTGAACTAGAATAAAAGACAGACGCTTGGAACTGGTTCTTCTATCTGGTTCACGTCGCTTCAGCTTCGCACGCTTGAATCACACAAAAATTGCTTACAAACTGCTTGCTATTTTGCTCTCAACTCACGTTTAACTTCAGCATTTGTGTGTCCCTGTAAAATGATAAATCCTACAATATATAGAGTCAGTTGAATAAGAAATAACCAGAGTTCTAATGCTATCTATACTCTTCCTTGGTGGAAGAGTTCTAGTTATCTTCAACTTCTATCTCCTCCCTTATTTTGGATAAATTTCTCTTCGTGTAAGGAGTTCTTCTCCTTATCATTTATGTAACCTTTTCGATCAGGAGATATCAGATATAACAACTTAAGCTTCTCTCCTTCACGTGCATCCCTTATGCTCGAATTTGCCCATGTCTGTGTATACTGTGTATGGACCTGGTTCATGCTTGAGTTCCTTTGTCAATCATCAAAGCAAACTTCACCTGAGCCAACAAATTTCCCCTTTTTGATGATGACTAACTCTGTGCTTTTCATAAGCATAAGCCCTATTTCAACTCAGATCAACATCAACACAAAGTTAGACACTTTTCATTTTTTATGTCACAAATCATCAAGGACCAAATTCATTAGGTTATAAATATCACAGTCCAAAGCATAAACCACCCATTTTTCCCCCTTTGGCATCATCGAAAAGTTGCATAATTATGTTAGATAACCAAATTTTAATAGAAATTACTCATGGCCACCGAGGCTACTTCAAATGCAATCATAGAATCAAGTATCATTTATCAGTCTAATGATATTAGCCATCTAAGAAGAATCAACAAACAGTTAGAGCACAAAAACAGATGATTATCATTGATACTTAGTCATCCACAAGCATAAAGAGAAATTAAAACACAGGATCATGAGCAAAAAAAAAACAAAAAAATCCCATTCGGGTCACTGGTTGGTCTAACCGGGCTAGGAAGTCTTATGGCTGGGAAGGACCAGGTTCTTGGTTCTTGGCTTGAAGCAGTTTCAGCATTTCATGAAGAATGCCATCATTCTTCTCCTTCTCCTTTGCTAGCTCAGCATTGAAAGCATCTCTCTCAGTTTCCACTTCTGCCAACCTCTTCTGCAGTCTTTCAATTTCGACATCCTTAGCCCCACTCTCTTGCATCAAGGCTCGTACTTTGCTGTTCCCAGGTACCCTTTTTGGATGAACCAGGTTCTTTGGGAGTGGTGTGGACTTCATAATCACAAGCAATCAAAGTATTTTCCCCAAAGTGATCCTTGCTTGTACCAACCTCCCATTTCTTGATGGGTACCTTGAAGTGTGCAAGTACAGCCGTGAGAATAAAACCATAGGGTATGGCATGAGTTTTGGTGCCAGCTAGAACACTATCAAGAAGCTGAATAATAAATCCAGGCCAATTGATTTTCCTCCTACTGTCCAAACATTCCATAAGGACCAGGTCCATAAATGTGGCAATGTGCCTCCTTTCTTGCCTAGGTAGGACAACTTTGTTAACAAATTCAGACAGCACTTTGTGGGTGGCTTCATCTCACTTTTATACACAGCCTTGGGTTCAAGCTCTTCATCATTGTCACCAAACTTTCTTGTAATGGCAAGGGCAGTAGGGAGATTCTCTAGACTTGGCCATTTGAGCTTCTTATAATCATTGTGACCCTTCAGCAGTTACACCTAAGATCTCTCCCAGTTCTTTATCATCAAAACTCACTGTCACCCCCTTTACCGCACTAGTGACCCTACCATCTTGGATCTCACAATTTGCCATGAACTCCACAATCTCAGTTCTGGCCAGCTTTCCATCCATTTGAAGGACCATGTCCTTCCATCCTTGCAATTATAACTTCTCCAGCAGCATTAACATACCTTCCTCCTCCAAGTCCCTGAGGAGTCTAACTCTCAAGATGGTTCTCTTCCCAAACTTAACCATCTTTTCCTTCTCAGCATCAGATTCTTCTTCTTCTTCTCCACTCCATTCTTCTTCCTCCATTATTTTCACTTTTCTTGATTTTAATGCAGACCTGGTTCTTTTAGTCAAAGTAGATGGCTCCGCAGACTTTGTTTTTGAAACTGACATCTTTGTGGAAGTCTTGGCTTTCTTTGCCTTTGGAGTCACAACCTCCATTTCTTCTGTCTCCTCTTCATCCCGAAGGACCAGGTACATCTCGTCAATTTCAACAGCCTCAACAAGCTCAACCACCTTCTTTTTTCCTTTAGCAACAACTTTCCTCTTACTTTCTTCTAAGGCCTTTTCTAGTTCAGCCTTAGTATGATTCTTCTGACTCATTGTAGCTCTTCCTCTTGTAGGAGGAATCTCTATAGGCATAGAAGAGGCAGCCTTTCTTTTCTTGTTTGCCCTAGTAGTGCCAGGAACTTTGACTCCTGAACTACTTTTTTTTTTTGGGATTGTAACTGTCAGTCAGTCACCTTTTTCAGTAGGTCTGCGAGGGTTTCCTAAACTGATGGAACAGGTTTTTGAACATCCTTCCCTAATCGAACCAACCCCTCGGCAGCTTTTCCAAACCCACTTCCCCCTTTTTCTTTTACACTATCTTCTTCCCGTGCAGATTCCTCACTCCACACTACTATTTCTCCTGTTTCTTCAGTCATACTAGTAGGAGTGGATGAACCTTCAGCCACTCCTTTTCTCATACCCCTCACAACACCTTGAACACCATCACTCTCTTTTTCTTTTCTCTTTTATCTTTACCACCTATTCTCCCAGACACAGTAGTCTCAGCCCCAGCCGCAGTTCCCACCAGAATGAACTATTCTCCAAATTAGCAGCAACCTCATAAATGATTTCACTAGTAGTATTTGGGCCAGATGTTACCTATTCTATTTCAGAAGAAACAGTTTCTTCCCCCTCAGTAGATGATTTGTATGATTCATCGGATTTCTGGGGGTCTTCCTCTCGACTTGCTTTCAATTTTTCATTAATTTTCTTGATTTGTTCTCTTCCCGTAACAACCTTGCGAGCAAGCATCTTATCTCTGATTTTCTTAGAGATTGGTGTGGTTGAAGGTGTGATAGATGGTGGGGGTGTGATTTTCTTGTGTGGTGATGAGGGATTCTCAAAAGGATTCGCTAGTTCTGTGTTTGGGTATGAAAGAGAATGATTTTGTGTGTGAGGAAGATGAGAGGAGATAGAGAAAGTTTTGACGGCTTGAAAACTTCGAAGTGAAGAAATAACTAAAGCCTAATCAATTTAAAGTGGAAGTTTTTAATAGGGTAACGACAACCTTTTCGGAAGTCTAATCACACTGGAATTCAGTTTGAAAAGACATTGAAGACTGTCCCTAGAATATAGGTACTTATTGCGTTTTGGACTCTTGTTTGAATGAAACCGGTTCATTTTGTAACTGATAAGGTCAAAGAGTTTAGGACTGAATGGAACTTTCCTCTTGATCATAATCCAAATATAATTATTTCAAAATATGCAGTGTGGAGAGTATATACCAAGTAATCTTGATGAACCAGGTTCTTCACTAAGAAATCTCTTGTGTAAGTCTGAATTTTCCAAGAAAATAGAGATAATATCATTAAATATTAATGAGTCATTTTAGCACATGGCACAAGAGTATACTGATGAAAGTATGAGACTAATCAAAATCTAATCTAATTATTTACAAACATTCACAATTTCTGAAACCAATTTGAGTTAGAACTAGTTCCTTTTAGGTGATCTTAATCATCTCTAATTCTAACATGTTCCTTTCAAGTGATCTCTACTTAGAGATTTTGTGAAAATGTCAGCTATTTGCTTGTCAGTAGCACAAAATTCCACAGTGGTCAAACCTTTTTCATAGTTGTCCCTTAAAAAGTGATGCCTAACATCTATGTGCTTAGTTCTTTTGTGATGAACCGGGTTCTTGGTTATACTAATTGCACTGGTGTTATTACAAAAGATAGGGATACAACCTACATCAATCCCAAAGTCCATTAATTGATGTTTGATCCACATCAATTGAGCACAACATGAGGCAGCAGCAACATACTCAGCTTCAGCAGTAGATAAGGCCACAGAATTTTGGTTTTTAGTGGCCCATGACACAAGACATGAGCCAAGAAAGTGCGCCATACCTGAGGTGCTCTTTCTATCCACAAGAAAACCTACATAATCATCATCATCATATCCCACTAAGTTGAAATTACTACCTTTTGGAGACCATAAACAAAGGTCAGTGGTGCCTTTTAGGTTTCTCAAGATCCTCTTGACAGCAGTCAAGTGAGACTCCTTCGGATTCGCCTGAAATCTGGCACAAAGGCCTACACTAAAAACAATGTCAGGTCTGCTAGCAGTAAGATATAACAAGGAGCCAATCATTCCCTATACAACTTCTGATCAACAGATGAACCAGGTTCATGTACATCCAATTTTGTGGCTGTTGCAATAGGAGTGTCAATTTCTTTGGAATCTTCCATTTTAAACCTTTTATGCAACTTTTTCACATACTTCTGCTGATGGATCATAGTTCTATTTGAATTTTGTTTAATTTGTAAGCCCAACAAGAAATTAATCTCACCCATCATACTCATTTCAAATTCACTCCCCAGTAGTTCAGAAAATTCTTTACTTAACTTATCAGTAATTGCTCCAAATATTATATCATCAACATATATCTGAACTACTAAGAGATCTTTACCTTTTTCTTTCAAGAATAATGTATTGTAAATTTTACCTCTCTTGTAGCCATGCTCAAGCAAAAATTTTGATAGCGTTTCATACCATGCTTTTGGAGCCTGCTTGAGCTCATAAAATGCCTTGTCATGCTTATACATATGATCAGGACATTCATTGCTTTCAAAGACCGGAGGTTGCTTGACAAACACTTCTTCCTTTAGATAGCCATTGCGGAAGGCACTCTTGACATCCATCTGATGGAGAGTGAATTTCATATAAGCAGCAAAGGCTATAAGGAGTCTAATTGCCTCCAGTCTTGCAACTGGAGCAAAAGTCTCATTATAGTCTATGCTCTCCTCTTGACTATATCCTTCAACCATCAATCTCGCCTTGTTCCTTATAACTGTTCCATCTTCGTCAAGTTTGTTTCTAAAGACCCATTTTGTGCCAATTGCTAATCTGTCCTTGGGTCTTGGTACCAAATGCCGAACTTGACTTCTCTCAAATTGGTTGAGTTCATCTTGCATTGCATTCACCCAGTCTGCATCCTGCAAAGCCTCAGCAAAATTTTTAGGTTCAATAAGAGATAAAAAGCATCAAAAGCACAAAGATTCTTCAAAGAAGATCTGTTTTTGATTCCAGAGGTTCGATCAGTAATTATGTTCTCAATGGGATGAGAACTTTGATATTTGTAAGGTTTCACAACCAACTGATTTCTCGTAGATGTTCCTTCAAAGTTTTGTTGCTGAGGAACAGGTTCCCTCGAGGTTTAAGGATCAGTCCCTCTTTGTTCAGTTCCCCCTGTGAAGTTGCCCTGAGTGGAAGGATCTGTTCCATCCCCTGTTCCTTCCTCTAGTGCAGCTTCAGTCTGGACTGTAGTTTCATTTGAGTTTCTTACCAGCCCAATTGCTTCATCATCATGTTCCTGCCTCGCAGAAAGAATGTTAGT
Organism: Nicotiana obtusifolia; assembly: GCA_002018475.1. Taxonomy (NCBI): domain Eukaryota; kingdom Viridiplantae; phylum Streptophyta; class Magnoliopsida; order Solanales; family Solanaceae; genus Nicotiana; species Nicotiana obtusifolia. Next base: position 301,197 of record MCJB01034854.1, on the reverse strand, counting down.
TTCATCTAAAACCACATGTACACTTTCTTGTACACACATAGTTCTTTTGTTATAAACCTTATAAGCTTTATTATGTGAAGAATATCCCAAGAATACTCCCTCATCACTTCTAGGATCAAACTTACCTACGGAGTCTTTACCATTATTGTGCACAAAGCACTTGCATCCAAATGCCCTAAGATATGATATGTTTGGCTTTCTCCTTTAAGTAACTCATAGGGAGTCTCCTCTACAAGAGGTCTAGTCATGCACCTATTTATGATGTAACATGTTGTGTTTACAGCTTCTGCCCAAAAACTATGGGGCATTTAACTAGAAAGAAGCATAGTCCTAGCCATATCTTCAAGTGTCCTATTCTTTCATTCAACTGCTCCATTTTGTTGTGGAATCCTAGGAGCAGAAAAATCATGATCTATGCCATGTTCATCAAAAAATTCAGCAAATTTAGCATTCTCAAATTTAGTACCATAATCAGACCTTATTGCAAGTTGATTACCTAGTTGTTTCTGAGTTTTTCTAACAAAACAGGTGAACATGTCAAATGATTCATCTTTAGATGTTAAAAACAATGTCCAAGTAAACCTAGAGTAATCATCAATAAGCACCATCACATATCTCTTACCACCTCTTATTAATGTTCTCATTTGTCCGCAAAGATCCATATGGACCAGTTCCATCGTCCTGGTGGTGCTTACCACTTTCTTGCTTTTAAAGGAGGATCTTACCTGCTTCCCTCTTGCACAAGCCTCATAAACTTTATCTTCCTTGAACTTAATGCTAGGCAGCCCTATCACCAATTCCTTAGAGACTAGTTTGTTGAGTTGACTTAGACTGGCATGTCCAAGTCTCTTGTGCCAAAGGAGGGGATCATTATCCAACACCCTTAAGCAAGTGAGTTTCTTTTCTGAAATTGTGGACAGATTTACAACATATATGTTGTTCACTCTTTTTCCCTGCAAAACTATCTTGTCAGTGGTAAGGTTAATCACAAAGCATTTTGTAGAGGTGAATGCTACCATGTTACCTTTATCACACAATTGTGATACACTTATTAGGCTGTACTTCAGTCCATCTATCAAGTAGAAGTTCTCAATAGAATGAGAATCAGTCTTACCTACCTTTCCAACCCCAATGATCTCACCTTTCTTCTCATTTCCAAAGGAAACTTTACCCCCTTTAAGGTCCTCAAGTGAAAGGAACTGGTTCTTGTTTCCTGTCATATGCTTTGAGCGGCCACTATCCATGTACCATATTTGGCTGCTCCCTTTCACTTGGACCTGCAAAAGGAAATCAGGGGTTAGTCTTAGGAACCAAAACTAGTTTGGGTCCCTTTCTATAGGCAAAAGGATGAATCAAAATCTTTTTAGCCCAACTTGGTAGCCTGTTCTTCCCTTGAACAAATTCTTTGTTCTTTTGACTTGCCTTTTCTTTTGCAGTGCATTCACTTTTGTAGTGACATGTTTTACCACAGTGTGTGCAAATCTTGTTCTCAGGAAGTGTGAAGTACTTGCTTTTGGGATCCCACTGAGGTGCTAGGTTCCAAAAGCCAAGTCCTCTTCTATTGCTACTATGGTATTCTAGTAGCCATGAAAGTGCATTGGAGGACCTGTTCCATTTAATGGTTCTGTCTAGCTCATGCTTGATCTTACTTAGATCCTCCTTTAGGATTCTTACCTGCTCATCCCTTTTATACAACTCATCTTTCATTTTTCCTATATTTTCTTCTAGAGTGAATTATGTGTGATCATCTATCTTTTAGCCTGTTCCTAATCTCAGTTTTAGATTTACAGATCTAAGCTCTAAGATAGTTGAGTCAAGTGCATGAACCTGGTTCTTCAACATAGTGTTTTCACTTACAGTTTCACTAACCCTACGTTCTAGTTTTTTGCACTTAGCCTTCAAAATCACACATTCTTTAGGCAACAATTTAATCTTGTCTTTGAGATGAATTACACTTACCTCAGTTTCTTCATCAGATTCTCCGATGGCCATAAGTGCTTGTTAATCCTCATCATCATCATCTGAGCTTTCACCTAAGCTTTCTCCCCAAGCAGCGATCATAGCCTTGGTTGATCCTTTATTGTTGCTTTTCTTGGGTTGAACTTGTTCTTTCTTCCTGTTCCTTCGTTCAGCTCTTTCCTTCTTCCATTCAATTTCCCATAAAGGACAATTCTTGATGTGGTGGTCAGTCTTTTCACTTGTAGCAGCCATCATTTGTTTTGCTTCTCGGGAGCTTTTGACTTGCTATAGCTTCCACTTCTTGAAGAACCCTTTCCTCTCCTCAAGTACTTCTTGAAGTCCTTGGTGATTATAGCCATTTCATCATCTTCTAGATCAGAACCTTCAATGATTTCGAGTTCCAAGCTCCTTTCCTTCTTAGGTACATCCATTTTCATGGTTTGTCTCCTAAGTTCATACATAGTAATATTTCCAATTAATTCAACCAGTGGGAGAGTAGCATTATTCTTTGATTCCTGAATGGCATTGATTTTGCTCTCCCAAGTGATAGGCAAAACCTTAGTCAGTATTTTCTCGACTCTATCTTCTTCAGGAATAATCCTTCCAAGAGATTTTAGCTCATTTGTCAATATAGTGATTCTTGTGTACATCTCTTGAATGGTTTCTCCTTCCTTCATAGCAAAGTTCTCATATTGAGAATACAGTAGAGTTCCTCTGGATCTCTTCACTTGAGGTGTTCCTTCATGTGCCACTTGCAGAGTGTCCCAAATTTGCTTAGCAGAGGTATAACTTGTAATTTTGCTGTACTCATCTGGACCAAGTCCACAAATAAGCCATTTCTTGGCTTTAGCATTCTTCTCCCATTTCTTCATGTCCTCAGCAGTGCAATCCGCTCTTGTTTTTGGCACATCTACTCCTTCAGCATTTTTCTTCAAGGTAGACAGTGGACCATCGGTGACAATGTCCCATAGCTCATAGTCCTCTCCTATGATGTGATCTCTCAGTTTTTCCACCAAGAGTAGTACTGGCCACTAAAGAGTGGGGGCCTAGCAGTGGATTGCCCTTCCCAGTTTCCAAGTGGTGCACTCATATTACACCACTTCAAGGAGAACCTGCTCTGATACCAATTGATGTTTTATACTTCAATGCCACACAAGAGGAGGGGGGTGATTTGTGTGGTGTCCAATTTTCGTGTGCACTAACTATAGAAGGACCTGGTTCTTCTATGCATTCCTTATACTACTGTTGCGGAAATAGTAAATGCGGAAAGTAAAGAATACAAGTATTTTTACGTGAAAAACACTAGGCTCAAAAGGTGAAAAAACCAAAACCTACTACTCAGTAGGATTTTCCCAACACTTCACTAAATCACTGAGCCAAAATAGCATTTAAAACTCTTTGTAAACCTAAGGATTAACCCTAATCCCATTGTGGCAAACAGCCTCTAACTATTGCAACAACTTCAGATTAACTCTAACTTGAATACTCAAAGTTCCTAATACAATTACTTCTAGATAAAGCTGAAAGGTACAACTTGAAAATACCTACTACAATTGAACTAGAATAAAAAACAGACGCTTGGAACTGGTTCTTCTATCTGATTCACGTAGCTTCAGGTTCGCACACTTGAATCACACAAGAATTGCTTACAAAATGCCTTGCTATTTTGCTCTCAACTCACGTTTAACTTCAGCGTTTGTGCGTCCCTATAAAATGAGAACATCCTGCAATATATAGAGTTAGTAGAATAAGAAATAACCAGAGTTCTAATGCTATACTCTTCCTTAGTGGAAGAGTTCTAGTTATCTTCAACTTTTAACTCCTCCCTTATTTTGGATAAAGTTATCTTCGTGTAACGAGTCCTTCTCCATATCATTTATGCAACCTTTTCGATCAGGAGATATTAGATATAACAACTTAAGCTTATCTCCTTCACGTGCATCCCTTATGCTCGAATCTGCCCGTGTCTGTGTATACTGTGTATGGACCTGGTTCATGCTTGAGTTCCTTTGTCAATCATCAAAACAAACTTCACTCAGGCCAAAGGAGGAGAGTCAAGGTCTGCGAATGCCAAGCAACTACCTCGATGATCTCCGAAGGTTTGGCCTCTACAAATCAACAACCGCCATAATCGGAAGCACATGGATTTGCACACGAGGTGTAGCGTGAGTACAACCAACTCAATAAGTAACGAATCTAATCTTTGGACTACAAGTGGTGACAAGTCCAATTATTACGGTCCACTTTCAACATTTAACGATACGCAAAGTGACAGAAAATATGACAATGATATCTCATATATGTATATTCTACAAGTGAGGGTAAAAGAATTTAGACATGCTTTCAACAAGAACTTAGACTTGCTTTCAGATTTCACAAACAAACTTAACACATAACAGGGCAGATCCAGCCCAGGATAGATCTAGCCCATATGCAAGTAAACGGGGTAGATCCAGTCCAAATGTCATAACTGCTAGCATTCCCACTGTGGGTGTGCAGACTTCGTAGGGGCTGATCTAGCCTAAGCGCTATAATAAGCCAAATCCTTGCATGAATCAATAAAACTGCTGCGGCGTACAGACCGATCCCATAAATACCACTCATAATAGGCCCTCAGCCTCACTCAGCCAATAACTTCTTCAGTCTCTCGGGCTCCCCAGAATCATGATATTCAGCCCACGAATGACGCTATGATATAACAAGTAAAGATAACAGAGTTTGAGACATAATATGCAAGCAACAACTGTGACTGAGTACAAATTGACAGATTAAGCAATTAGTTCAACAGCAAAGTACGACTACTGTGGGTCCCAATAGTACCAGCATACAGCCTAAACATGATTTCTAGCATGAATTACAACTCAAGTGCTCTAACACATAGAGTACAATAAAGATGTTCAGATACGATAGCTACACAGTTCCATCGAATCGACTAAATAACATTTCACACGGTGCATGCCTACATGCTCGTCCATAAGCACATGCATCACCTCACACCATTCACATAATCACGAAATTGGGGGCATGAAACCCTTAAAACCAAGCTTAGAAGTGTTACTTACCTCAAACCGTGCAAATCTCTGCTCCAACACGCCCCTGCCTCGCCAATCGACCTCCAAATACCTCGAATCTAGCCACAAATAGTTCGATACAACAAAACAAGCTAAAGGAATAAATTCCATATGATTACTAAGATTTTATTTAAAAGTCAAAAAGTCCACTCAAAAGCCGTCCCCTGGGCCCATATCTCGAAATCCAATAAAAGTCACAAAAACTCGAAAACCCATTCAACCACGAGTCCAGTCATACCAAATTTACCAAAATCCAACACCAAATCGACACCCAAATCCTCAATTTAAACTCTCCAAATCTTTAGCCTCAAACCCTCAAATTACACCTCAAAATCACACAATCTAGGTGGGAAATACAATGAGGAAACATAATTATTGAATAAATTTAACCACAAGTGACTTACATCAAGAAACCCCTCGAAAATCCTCTCAAAAATCGCCTTAGACCGAGTTTGCAAAGCCCAAAATGAGAGAAATCACGAAAACCTTCGGATTAAACACTGCCCAGCTATCCCGCTTCTGCGGTCCCAACATCCGCTTCTGCGTTACCGCTTCTGCGGTCAATCATCCACATCTGTGGAGGCCACTTAAGGGCCGACCAACCGCTTCTGCGGTCACAAATCCTGCTTCTGCGGGTGCGCACCTGCGCAAGCCTACTCGCTTAAGCGGACCAATGCCTCCAAGCTCCTCTCCGCTTCTGCGATCCCCCACGCACAGGTGAGAGTCCGCACCTGCGGAAAACCTTTCGCATCCATGCTCCACAGCCCCTAGTCCAAACTCCACTTCTGCGCCTCCCAGTTCGCACTTGCAAGCAAAGCTCCGCTAGTGCAGTTGCACCAGCAGACTACCAGCTTCAACAATCATCCAAACTCCAAATTCGATCCGATAACCATCCGAACTCCACCTAAGGCCCCCTGGACCTCACCCAATTATACCAACAAGTCCTAAAACACGATACGAACTTAGTCGAGCTCTCATATCACATCAAACAACATCAAAAACACGAATCGCACCCCAATTCAAGCCTATTAAAACTAAGGAAATTCCGACTTCTAAAAACGATGTCGAAACCTATCAAATCATGTCCGATTGACCTCAAATTTTGCACACAAGTCAAAAATGACGCCACGGACCAACTCCAACTCCCGAAACTCCAATCTGAACCCGGTAACCCAAAGTCCCAACTATATATATATATATAAGAATTCAAAGACAACACCAAACACTAAGGTCATAGAATATTTCATATGGAAAATATGAAAGACAACGTAGAAATGCCAAATGGTTTTCATTTTGAAACATAGCTTAGACCGAGAAAGACATTGACACAGGTAATAGTTGAGTCACCTTGTAGCCTTTCCGAAAAAAGATTTGACAGAAAATACTAATATATAAGGTGCCTCCCATTATATGATTCTTCCAGGCTCCTGACGCTGTAATATGCCATGGTCCATTTGGCTGCTACACTTTCCTCTTACACTACAATGACGTAAGAAGAAATTAGAATGATGCATTACCGTTCTATACATTCAATAGCTTAGTACTCTTATATTTTTAAACATAATATGTTTTTTAATATATAACTATCCGATCGGTCATTTTGAGTTCAATTTGATAGTTTGAGGTCATGAGCAGTTTCATATGGTGTATTATGACTTGCTGTGTTGTCGATTTTGTTATCGAGTGGTTCGGGATTGATTTGGAAGAATGATTCTCAACTAGGAAGCTTTAAGTTGGAAGAGTTGACCAAGTTTGAATTTTGTGTATTTGACCTCGGATCGAAGATTTTATGGTTCCGTTAGGTCTGGATGTTAATTTTGGACTTGGGAATATGCCCAGATTCGCAGTCGGATGTTTCAAGAAGGTTTTGGCTCTAATTGGCGAAAGTTGGCAATTTGAAGGTTTAAAAAGTTCATAGGTTTGACCATGAGTTGACTTCGATATTATCGGGTTTATATTGTTGTTCCAGGAGTTGAAGTATGTTCCTTATGTCATTTGAAACTTGTGTGCAAAATTTGAGGTGATTCCGAGTTGTTTATACGTGTTCGGCGTAAGTTTGGAATTTGGATTTGAAATAGTTCATTAAGCTTTAATGGAGGTGCTATTTGTTGTTTGATACTATTTTATGAGATTTGAGGCCTCGAGCAGGTCTATATTATATTTTGGTACTTGTTGGTATGTTCGGACAGGGTCTCGAGGGGCTCAGGTATGTTTCGGATTGATTTTGGACCATTTCTCTCATATTTGTATTGTTGGTTTTGCTGGTGTCAGTTGTGAATCACGTTCTCGGGGACATCTTCGCGTTTGCGAATAAGGAATTGGACCGGAGGATATTTATTCTTCGTGTTCGTGGGTGAGGGACCGCGTTCGCGATGGTTATTTGTTTAGCTAGGAACTTTCCCTATTCGCATTCATGAAGAGGAGGTTGCGTTAGCATTAGAGAGCTGGGAGCTGGTGGAGTTGCCTTCGCATTCGCGAGGTCGAGGCCGCGTTCACGAAGGGTTGTCATCATTGTGCATTGCGTTCGCTAGGTAAGTTGTCACGACCCCAAATTACCTCCTTAGAATGTCATGATGGCACCTAGTCTCTAAAACTAGGTAAAACTAACACACTTTGAGTATTAAGAGAAATAACAACTTAAATATCAAATTAAACTGTTAAAATATCATAGTAAATCCAAATGGTACAATTATCCAATAACTCCCAAAACCGGTGGAACTGAGTCATAAGCTCTACAGAGGATGCACTACTAATTTCTAAATACAACTCTGTTTGAAATGAAGATAAAGTAGTAAAGCAACAGAAGAAGATGACTCCAAGGCCTGTGAGCGTCGAGTAGGTATACCTTGAAGTCTCAGGGATAAAGTAGTAAAGCAACAGAAGAATATGACTCCACACCTCATATTTACACTTCATAAGTCATAATCATAATTTTTCTTATATCACCGCATGAGCCTTGCATTAATTTTAAAGACATTTTTCACGAAAAAGCTACACGTGTTTTAGCCCCTTATCTCACCTCATGGCTTCAAGTAATTCCCTTACTAGCAACACGCGTATAAATCCCACCTTATCTTACCGCATGCATTCCAATACTGTCACGATCCAAAACTCAACATGCCGTGATGGCGCCTATCACAGTACTAGGCAAGCCGACAACTGCAAATAACTATGCATTTTTAAATTGAAAACTAATTGAAACAGGTATAATAGTAATACTCTCATAATTAGTCGATAAGTAATATTGCGACTCAAATACAACATTCACTGAGTACATGAGCACCTAAATGACAATACAGTCTAACTGCTAAAATAATTATCTAGAAAGATAGAACAGTGCTAATAAACTGAAAAGAAGGAGAGCCAAGGTTTGCGGACACCAAGGCAGATACCTTAATAGTCTCCGAACAGATGAAGCTCTAAATCTAGCAACCGCCGTGCCCGGAAGTACCTATATCTGCACACGAGGTGCAGAGTATAGTATGAGTATAATTGACCCAATGTACTCAATAAGTAGCAAGACTAACCTTGGGCTAAAATAGCAGTGACAAGCTCAGACAGGTATAGTCCAAATCCAGATTATAACAGTACAGGTATGACAGGAAAAAGGACAATAATATCTCAGAGAAAACTCATAATCAGTTTGTGCACAGTACAGAAATGTAGACATGCTTTCAAGTTTAGCAGTTTATGCTCAACATGGATAAAATATGCCAAGTATGACTAATTTGAGGAATATTACATCTCTTAATCTACATGTCAAATGCGCATGTGACATGTAATGCATCACAATGATAACCTCACGTACTCACACTCTCAGAGTACTCAACCTAACTGTCTCAACTCTCACTCATCACACTCAGTCGCTCAACACTGTGCGGTACCTGGGCTCACTGCTGGTGTCAGACTCTGGAGGGACGGATCCTGCCCAAGCACTAATAAACCCTATTACGGCATGCAACCCGATCCCATCATGAATCAATAATACCTGCTGCGGCATGCAACTGATCCCATCATGAATCAATAAAACTTGTTACGGCGTGCAACCTGATCCCATCAATATCACTCACAATCAGACCCTCGGCCTTACTCAGTCATCAATCTTTCTAATCGGACTCACAACACTCATGCCAATCAGCCCAAAAAAATGGTTTATGATGTAACGGTAAATGATAATAGAGACAAAGATATGATATGCAGATGATGAATGCGACTGAGTACAAAACTGTGATTTAAGCAAATAACCCGATAAGAAAACGACCTCTGTTGGTCCCAACAGTAGATGCATGTAGCCTAAACATGACTTCTAACATGATTTGTAGCTCAGTTTCTATAACACATGGAGAATACATGAATACTAACAAGATTAGATAACTACACAATTCCACGGAATCAACCGAGTCACAATTACTACAGCGCACGCCCACACTCCTGTCACCTAGCATGTGCGTCACCTCAACACCAATCATATAATACGTAGTTCGGGGATTCATACCTTCAGTATCAAGTTTAGAAGTGTTACTTACCTCAAAATGTGCAAATCTCTACTCCAACAAGGCTTTGCCTCGCGAATCGACCTCCGAACGACTCAAATCTAACCATAAACCACTAAATACAATCAACACAAGCTATAGGAATCAATTCCATATGATAAAGCTAGGTTCTTTAACAAAAGTCAAAAAGTCAACCGAAAAGTCAAAAGGGACCACATTGCGGAATCCAACAAAATTTATAAAATCCGAACACCCATTCAATAACGAGTCCAACCATACCAAAATTATCATATTTCGATATCAAATCGTCACTCAAATCCCCAAATCTTACTCTCCAACACCTAGTCCAAAATTTCCCAAGTTCCACCTTAAAAACACAAAATCTAGGTGGGAAATTCAATGGGTATTAAATATTAATAGATAAAACCAACCAAAAGTTGCTTACCTATTGAAATCTAGTGGAACCCCTGTCAAAAATCGCCTACTACCGAGCATGCAAAGTCCAAAAATGAGAAAATAGCTCAAACTCTCGACCTTATGAATCTGCCAGGCATCCCGCACCTGCGGTTCACTTAACCACTTCTGCGGCTCCGCAGGTGTGGCCAAAACTCCGCTTCTACAGTTTCCATGAAGGCCCCTGCCTTCGCTTATGCGGACCAGGCTCCACTTCTACGGAGTCGCACCTGCGACCTGGGATCCGCTTTTGCGGAAACTCCTGCATCTCGCCACTTCGCCCCCGGACCTCAACCAAACATACCAACATAAAACATCATATGAACTTAGTCGAGGCCCCAAATTGCATCAAACAACATCAAAAACACGAATCACACCCGAAGTCAAGCCTAATGAAACTAATGAATTTTCAACTTCCAAAACTAATTTTGAAACATATCAAACCAACTCCGGTTGACCTCAAATTTTGCACACAAATAATAAATGATACAACGTACCTATTCCAACTTTTGGAACAAAAATCCGAGCCCGATAACCACAAATTCAACTCTCAGTCAAACCTCTCAACTCTCTAAACTTCAACATTTCCAACTTTCGCCAATTCAAATTGAAATCATCTACTAACCTCCAAATCAACATCCGGATACTTTCCTAAGTCCAAAATCACCATACGGAGCTATCGGAACCATCAAAACTCCATTCCGGAGTTATTTACACATAAATCAGTATCCGATCAACTCTTTCAACTTAGGCTTCTAACCTTGGGACGAAGTATCCCAACTCATTCCAACACATCCCCGAAGCTAAATCAACCACCCTGGCAAGTCACATAACAAAATATGGGCATAGAATAAACAATAAATGGGGGAACGAGGCTATAATACTCAAAACAACTGACCGAGTCGTTGCATTCTCCCCCTCTTAAACGAACGTTCGTCCACGAAGTCCAAAATAGGCATGGATATCTGCTCCGCATCTCCCGCTCGGCCTCTCAAGTAGCCTCCTCGACTAGGTGACCTCTCCAATTCACCTTCACTGAAGCTATATTCTTTTACCTCCAACTTTCGAACCTGCCGATCCAAAATGGCCATCGGCTCCACATCATAAGTCAAATCCCCATCTAACTGAACCGTGCTGAAGTACAAAACATGAGACGAATTACTGAAATTCTTTCGGAGCATGGAAACATGAAACACTGGGTGAATGCTCGATAGACTAGCTAGTAATGTAGCTTGTAAGACACCTCTCCAATCCTCTCAAGCACCACAAAAGGGCCAATATACCGAGGGCTCAATTCGCCCTTCTTCCTGTACCTCATAACACCCTTCATGGGAAGAACTCTAAGCAATACCTTCTCCCCCACCATGTAGGCAACATCATAAACCTTCCGATCGGCGTAACTCTTCTGTCTAGATTGTGCCGTGCGAAGTCGATCTTGAATCAATTTAACCTTTTCCAAAGCATCCTGAACTAGGTCAGTACCCAATAACCTAGCCTCACCTGGCTCAAATAAACCAATCGGAGATCGACACCGCCTCCCTTCCGAGGCCTCATACAGAGCCATCTGAATACTCGATTGGTAGCTGTTGTTGTAGGCAAACTCTGCAAGACATAGAAAATGATCCCAAGAACCCTCGAAATCCATGACATAAGCGCGTAGCATATCTTCCAATATCTGAATAGTGCACTCGGACTGTCTATCCGTCTAAGGGTGGAATGATGTACTCAATTCAACCCCTGTGCCTAACTCTCCCTGCACTACTCTCCAAAACTGCAATATGAATTACATGCCCCGGTCTGAGATAATGGACACGGGCACACTGTGAAGGCGAACAATCTCGCGGATATAGATCTCAGCCTACCGCTCTGAAGAATAGGTAGTCTCAACTGGAATGAAATGTGCAAACTTAGTCAATTGTTCCACAATCACCCAAATAGAATCAAACTTCTTCAAGGTCCATGGGAGCCCAACTACGAAATCCATGGTGATACGCTTCCATTTCCACTCAAGAATCTCAACCTCTAAAGCAAACAGCCCGGCTTCTAATGCTCGTACTTCACCTGCTGACAATTTAAGCGCGGAGCTACAAACTCCATTATATCTTTCTTCATCCTCCTCCACCAATAGTACGCCTCAAGTCCTGATACATCTTTGCGGCACCCGGATGAATGGAATACCGCGAACTGTGGGCCTCCTCAAGAATTAACTCACGTAATCCTTCCACATTGGGCACACAAATCCATCCATGCATCCGCAACACCCCCATCATCCCCAATAGAAACCTCCATGGCATCACCGTGCTGAACTGTGTCCTTAAGGACAAGCAAATGGGAGTCATCATATTAACGCTCTCTGATGCAATCATATAAAGAAGATCGAGAAACCACGCAAGCTAGAACCTGACTAGGCTCCAAAACATCTAACCTCACGAACTAATTGGCCAATGCCTGAACATCTGATATAAGCGATCTGTCACCAACAGGAACAAATGGAAGGCTACCATACTCACTGCCTTCCTACTCGAGGCATCGACCACCACATTTCCCGGGATGATATAAAATGGTAATATCATAGTCTTTTAGCAGCTCCAACCATCTCCACTGCCTCAAATTTAGATTCTTTTGCTCGAACAAGTGCTGAAGACTCCGATGGTCTATAAATACCTTACAAGATACGTCGTAGAGATGATGCCTCCAAACCTTCAATGTATGGACGATGGCTGCCTACTATAAAATTATGAACAGAGTAGTTCTTCTCATGAGGCTTCAACTGGCATGAAGCATAAGCAATCACTCTACCCTCCTGCACCAAGACTCGCCCAATACCAATCAGAGAAGCATCACAATATACTGTATAAGAACCCGATGCTGAAGGCAAAACTAGAACTGGAGCTGTAGTCAAGGCGGTCTTGAGCTTCTGAAAGCTCTCCTCACACTCATCCGACCACCTGAATAAAGCACCCTTCTGGGTCAACCTGGTCAAAGGCACTTCATTGGATGAGAAACCCTCCACGAAGCGACGATAATATCCGGCCATGCCAAGAAAACTTCAACTCTCAGTAGCTGAAGACAGTCTGGGCCAAGTCTGAACTGCCTCAATCTTCTTCATATCCACCTTAATTCCCTCACTGGACACCACGTGCCCCAAGAATGCCACTAAACTGAGCCAAAACTCACACTTGAGAACTTGGCATAGAGCTTATCCTCCGTCAACCTCTGTAGTACAATCCTCAAATGTTGTGCATGCTCCTCCTGGCTACGTGAGTACACCAGGATATCATCAATAAATACTATGAAAAACGAATCAAGATATGGCTAGAACACACTGTTCATCATATGCATGAATGTTGCTGGGGCATTGGTCAGCCTAAAAGACATCACAAGGAACTTATAGTGACCATAGTCGGTCCTGAATGCCATCTTCAGAGTATCCGAGTCCCAAATCTTCAACTGGTGATACCCAGACCTCAAATAAATCTTAGAGAACATGCTAGCTCCCTGAAACTAGTCAAATAAGTCATCAATGCGCGTCAAAGGATACTTGTTCTTAATTGGAACTTTGTTCAACTGTCTATAGTCAATGCATATCTGCATAGTACCATCTTTCTTCTTCACAAACAGAACCGGTGCACCCCAAGGCGACACACTAAGCCTAATGAACCCCTTATCAATAAGTTCCTGAAGCTGCTCTTTCAATTCCTTTAACTCTGCTGGTGCCACACGGTATGGAGGAATAGAAATGGGCTGAGTGCCCGGCATCAAGTCAATACCAAAATCAATATCCTTGGCGGGTGGCATGCCCGACAGGTTTGCAGGAAACACATCCGGAAAGTTTCGCACTACCGGAATAGAATCAATAGTAGAAGTATCAGCACCAACATCCCTCACAAAAGCCAAATATGACAAGCACCCGTTCCCAACCATCTGTTGGGCCTTCAGGTATGAAATCACCCTGCTGGGGACATAGTCCAGAGAACCTCTCCACTCAATCCTAGGTAACCCGGGCATCGCCAACATCACGGTCTTAGCGTGACAATCCAGAATAGCATGACATGGGGACAACCAATCCATACCTAGAATCACGTCAAAATCAACCATACTAAGAAATAAGAGATCAAATCTCATCTCCAAGGCCCCAATAGTCACCACACACGATCGATACACACGGTCCACAATAATTGAATCGCCTACCGGTGTAGAGACATGAACAGGCGAAATAGGGACTCGCTAGGCATATCCAGATAACGAGCAAAATATGATGATACATACGAGTAAGTGGAACCAGGATCAAATAATATAGAAGCATCCCTGTGGCATACTGAGACAATAACTGTGATCACTACGTCTAAAGCAATAGCCTCTGGCCTAGCAGGGAAAGCATAGGATCAAGCCTGACTGCCATCTGATCGACCTTCCCCTCAAGGCGACCTCTAGCTGCAGGGGCCCCTACCCCGAGTTGGCTGAGCGGGTGGTGAAGTAACTGGTGTAGAAGTTACAGCCTAAGTCCCCTGCTGAACTGGACCTCCCAAAAGATGGGGATAATACCTCTTCACATGACCAAACTATCCACACTCAAAGCAACCCCGCTCTGACAGTGGTAGCAGGTACTGAAGCAGACCCCGAGAACTAGAATAACTATTAGAGGGACCTAGCACAGATGAACTATGAACTGATGGAGCACGAGATGAACTCTGAGCTGGGAGGGCACTGAGAGACGACTGACCCAGACCAGCACTATATGAACTATGGCTAGCTAATACACCACAATGAACCGGATGAACCATCTAAGCGAGCTTATAAGGATGACCCCTACTGTGGTGGGACTTCCCTCCAGGAGAAACACCGCAGAAACCACCTGCACCACGAGGCCTCTTGGCCTCCCTCTCCTCACGCTCCTAACTACGGACTTGCTCTAGCTGCCTCGCAATATCAACCACCTCGTCAAACCTAGCACCTGATGCAATCTCACAAGTCATTAATAAGCGCAGCCCATAGTTGAGGCCATCAATGAACCTCTTAGTCCTCTCCTTCTCTATGGGAACCAACTAGATCGCGTGACAAGCCAACTTGGAAAATCTCATCCCATACTAGGTAACGGACATACCCTCCTAGCATAGTTGCTCAAAATGCCTACGCAACTCCTCCTTGCGGGTCTGTGGAACAAACTTCTCCAAGAAGAGAATGGAGAACTCATGCCACGTAAGTGGTACAGCATCGGCGGCCTGCTCAACTCATAGGCCTCCCACCATATGAATGTTGTCCCCGACAGCTAAAAAGTATGAAATGAGACTCCACCAGTCTCCAGAATACCCGCCATGCGAAGAATCCATTGGCACCTTTCCAAGAAGTCTTGAGCATCCTCTAACTCAGCCCCACTGAATGATGGAGGCCTAAGCCTCCCAAACCTCTCTAGCCTTTTCTGCTCCACATCACTCATAGGGGGACCCACCTAAGCCTGAGATGCAGCAACCGGCGGAGCTAGTAGTACCTCTAGTATCTGAAGTCCCTGAACCACCTGCTCCGGAGTACAGGCGGCGGGAGTCTGTACACCTCCACCGGCCTAAGAAGTGGCTGGCACGGTCGGAACTGAAACTGCCTGAGCAAGGCTAGTGCATGCAGCTAGTATCTAGGCCAAAGCCTCCTGAAGGCCTAGTATCACAATGGGAACAATTGGGGCTTGAGCTGATCCCACCGGCTCAACCACATCTGGAATCTGCTCCTGAGCTGGAGCAACTGGTAGCTCTACAGTTGCTGCTCTGGCTGCTGTACGAGCTGCACCCCGACCTCTATAGTGGCCCCAGCCTCTTGTGGCCCTAGCTGGTGGTACCGGTGACCATCCGCCCGATCCTGTAGCACATGTTCTCACCATCTATGAGAGAATAGAATAGCAAAAGTTTAGTTTCCGGAATCAACAAATCCGCACAACACGAATACAAGAAAGTGAAGTTTTTCCTAAGGGTTCGGTAGCCTCTCGAAGATAAGTACAGACGTCTCGTGCCGATCTGCAAGACTCTACTAAACCTACTCATGACTCGTGAGACCTATGTAACCTAGGCTTTGATACTAACTTGTCACGACCCAAAACTCAACCATGATGGCGCCTATCACAGTACTAGGCAAGCCGACAACCACAAATAACTAAGCATTTTTAAATTGAAAACAAAATGAAACAGGTTTAATAGTAATACATTCATAATTAGTCGATAAGTAATATTGCGACTCAAATGCAACATTCCCAAAATTCGAGTGTCACTAAGTACATGAGCATCTAAATAACAATATAGTATAACTGCTAAAATAACTATTTAGAAAGATAGAATAGTGCTAATAAACTAAAAAGAAGGAGAGTCGAGTTATGCGGACGCCAAAGCAGCTACCTCAATAGTCCTTGAACAGATGAAGCTCCAAATGTAGCAACCGCCATGGCCGGAAGTACCTGGATCTACACATGATGTACAGAGTGCAGTATGAGTACAACCAACCCAATGTACTCAATAAGTAACAGGACTAACCTTGGACTGAAAGCATCGACGAGCTCAGAGAAAACTCATAATCATTACAGGTATGATAGGAAAAATGACAATAATATCTCATAGAAAACTCATAATCAGTTTGTGCACAGTACAGAAATGTAGACATGCTTTCAAGTTTGGCAGTTTAAGCTCAACACGGATAAAATATGCCAAGAATGACTAATATGAGGAATGTTACATCTCTATATCTACATATCAAATGTGCATGTCACATGTAATGCATCACAATGATAACCTCACGTACTCACACTCTCAGAGTACTCAACCTAACTGTCTCAGCTCTCACTCATCACACTCAGTCACTCAGCACTGTGGGGTGCCTGCGCTCACTGTTGGTATGTCAGACTTCGGATGGGCGGATCCTGCCCAAGCGCTAATAAAACATGTTGCTGCGCGCAGCCCGACCCATCATGAATAAATAATACCTGATGCAACGTGCAGCCCGATCCCATCATAAATCATTGCAGCCCGATCCCATCAATATCACTCACAATCAGGCCCTCGGCCTCACTCAGTCATCAATCTCTCCAGTCTCTCGGGCTCACTACATGTCACGTCCAGACCTCGGGGAGCGCGACCGGCGCTCAACCGAGATAACCCGGTCAAGCAAGCTTGCTAGATACTTTCTACCCGACCTTGCCCACGAATAGATTGGAGATGTACTCCATTAATTAACATTGAAAATATTTCATAAACTACACCAATTTCATTACTATTAGCAGCTTCATTCATAATTTTCAAAATATATTACCCATACATAGTTTGAAGTGGAACATGTGCTACAAATACAACATTTCTAGTTTTGACTTTCCCAACACCAATGTACCACCCACACTATGTCTACGGAGCCTCTAAGTACAACAGAAGAGTAGTATGGAAGTGCTGACAACAAGGACCCGGCTATACCTCAAAACACAAAGTACAACATCAAGTGACATCAGGCAAGAAATAGAGTAAGGCTCACCAAAACCTGCTGAATAGGGAGTAACTGCTAACGAGATCCAAAGCTGCCCTCTGATGAACCACCTACATCCATTGAAGATTCAGCGCCCCCGGCAAAAGCAACGTTAGTACATATGGAATAGTACTAGTATGTAAAGCTAAATGTCTTCTTTCAAATAGAATGCTAATATAAGAAAGGAAAACCATGGAAACAGCAAGCAACGATCAATGATATCCAAATTCCAAGTTAAAACATAACGGTTTTCAAAATACGAAGATAATACTGTGAAGATGATAATCAAAAACCGATGATAATATTATTTTTGGTTGGGAGATCTTTAGTACCGATATACTACCGTGAATTTAGCATGGAGTCCAATCACGGCCCGATTGGCTAAGCCATCTCACAAGAGACATCAAATCACAATACCATCGTACTTTTAGCACGAAGTCCGATCTCAGCCCGTTCAGCTAAGCCGTCTCACCAGAGATATCCAATCACAATCACAACAATCTTTACACAAAGCGGCCCTGCCGCCTCACCACAATGTGTGCGGGTGGAGGTGTAATCACAATCACAACACCACCATGTGCGCGGCATGGCGTCCGATCTCAGCCCGATCAGCTAAGCCGTCTCACCACAATGTTGTGTGGGTCGACATCACATTCCGCTAGCAATCATCTCATCCCAAATAAGGGGAATAGTCTCATGACATGAATCTCATCCAAATAAGAGGAATAATCACAATGCACACCACAGGCACGTGTAGTTTCGAGGTAAGGTTATTTCAACCTACCCTTCCTCGGTGACTATCGATACTCCCAAAAACATTTTTGATTTTCATACAAGAGAAACAGAAATACAATTGCATTTACATCATAACCTTTCACACTATTTATAGCCTCATTGGTACTTTCAACCACTTGCAACATTATTATATCATTGGCTCTCTTGACCATACATATGATTCTTCATTTATGGCACAATGGCCGTATTTCATATTCCACACTTTCATTTCTTTCCTTCCATGGATCATCATCATAAATACCAACAAATAGAATCTTCTGAATATCACAATTTTAGGTTCATTAGTAATGAAGACTTTAAACACAATGGATTTCTTTCCAAGAAATGGGGTAAAATGATTGGCAATCGAAGCACAAGTTAGAATCATAAACGAGTAACACATCATTTATTCTTGAAATACTTTTCCCCAAAAAGGCAATACACAATTTCAACTCATGAATATATAAGAACTCAAAACACATTGGAAATACTTACAAAGCATAGCATTAGTTAAAACATCCACATTTGGGCATGACTTGAGTTCATAAGCTTTTAGGCAAATCTATTTTCGAAGTCAATTTGGAATAGTTGAATCAAGGCTCATTTCATAACCTTTCTCACATCATTTCATTTCCTTGGCACCATTAGCCGCAAGTATAAATTTCATTATTGGCACGGTGGCCACGCTTTTCATCTCCAACCCACTTCTTTCACTTTCAAGCATCCTTATAGATTATCAACAACAAGGTATTTCAAATCAAGACTTTAGGTGCACATATGAGCAATAGGAGTTTTAGACGCATGGAGTATTCTTTCCAAGCTAAGCATAATGGACTTTTATTTGAAACACGACTCAAAGCCATAACACTTTAATAGACATGTCATTCTTGAACACATTCCCGAAGGATAACATAATGTGATAGAAACATTCGGAACACATTTTGAATACATAATTCTCGACACTTTGCTTACGGGGGATAATTCAATTTTTTGGGAACAACTCGGAACATGGAAATAAGGAACTTGAGCCAACAATACTTGGAACTTACGGGAACATCATGGAATTCAATTCTAAGAGAGTAATTTAGCCAACATACCTTTCTTGAGCTTTCCTTACATTACTGCAATGTTCCAGAAATCCTAGCAACTTCAATCTATTTAGAAACGTAACAAAAGTGAACCATAATTAGGAAGATATTCGTGGGTTCTCCTCATTTAAGAATTTCATCAAACACTAAGTGTGCAAATTTGACTACAAGGCTCTTCCACAAGATTTCCTTCACCCCACAACCAATTCAATACCAAGAGTTTACTCATTTTAGTTCAATAACCTCCCTACAACCCTTATGGTTACATTCATGTACAAAGAGCAACTCCCACACCTAAGAATCATACTTCTCATGACCTACTTTCAGTCCAAATTACGAAATTTAGGGTTAGGGAGTAGAACCTTACCTATTAGTTGAATATCTTGTGGATTTCCGCCATGAATCTCCAAAGCTTGAGCAAGAATTTGAAGCATGAAGATGTTGGTGCCCTTGTTTCTCTCTCTAGAATAGCTCTCTCCTCTCTCTAAAATATCAGATTTTATCTAGTAAAATGACCCCCTAAGGCCTTATATCAAAATAGGGTCGGATAAGAAAATTTTCAAAAATGAGCCCCGAAGTCAATTATGTGGTGCAATTATGTGGTAGCAGAATCGTTATGTGGCCAGCAGAATCAATATGTGGCCAGCAAAATGGCCACAAAATGGTATGTCAATTCTGTGATGCAATTTTGCGATAGCAGAATGATTATGCGGCCAGCAGAATGGCCACAAAATGATTTTGCAAATTCTAGATTGGGTCTGGTCCATTCCACGATGCAATTTCACGATAGCATAATCATTATGCATCCGGCATAATCATTATATGGCCAGCAAAAATAGTTTTAAAAATTTGAGTTGCTTCTAGTTCATCATGTGGTCATTTTTGTGGTCAACAGAACAGATCCGCTATAGCATAATGGACCACAGAATCTTCATTTTCTGCAATTTCTTCTACCCATTCCACTATGCATTGTACAACCCAAAAGGTCTGTACCACGACTCGTTTTCAAAACTCTTCGAACACATTAGCCTACCTCGGCACCACGAAACCTCGGGTTCTAGGTAACATTTTACGGGGCCCTACACAACAATCATGCCAATCAGCCCAAAACAATGACACATGATGTAACAGTAAATGATAACACAGACTAAGATATGATATGCAGATGATGAACACGGCGGAGTACATAACTGCTATTTATGCAAATAACCCGACAACAAAACGACCTCTGTTGGTCCCAACAGTACCAGCATAGAGCCTAAACATGACTTCTAACATGATTCACAGCTCAATTTCTCTAACACATGGAGAATACATGAATACTAACAAGATTAGATAACTACACAATTTCACGAAATCAACCGAGTCATAATTACTACGGTGCATGCCCACACGCCTGTCACCTAGCATGTGTGTCACCTCAACACCAACCACATAACACATAGTTCGGGGATTCATACCCTCAGTATCAAGTTTAGAATTATTATATATCTCAAACTGCACAAATCTCTACTCCAACAAGCCCTTGCCTCCCGAATCGGCCTCCGAACGACTCGAATCTAGCCACAAACCACTTAATATAATCAACAGAAGCTATAGGAGCAATTCCATATGATAAAGCCAAGTTCTTTAACAAAAGTCAAAAAGTCAACCCAAAAGTCACCCTCGAGCCCACGTCTCGGAATCCAACAAAATTTACAAAATCTGAACACCCATTCAACAACGAGTCCTACCATATCAAAATTACCCAATTCCGACATCAAATCGTCACTCAAATCCCCAAATCTTACTCTCCAATCCCTAGTCAAAAATTCCCCAAGTTCCACCTTAAAAACACATAATCTAGGTGGGAAATTCAATCGGATATTCAATATTAATAGATAAAAATGACCAAAAGTTGCTTACCTCTTGAAATCTAGTGCAACCCCTCTCAAAAATCGCCTCCCACCAAGCTTGCAAAGTCCAAAAATGAGAAAATAGCTAAAATCCTCGACCTTATGAATCTGCCAGGCATCTCGCACATGCGGTTCACTTAACCATTTCTGCAGCTCTGTAGGTGCGGCCAAAGCTCCGCTTCTGCGGTTTCCATGAAGGCTCCTGCCTTCGCTTCTGCTGACCAGGCTCCACTTCTGCGAAGTCGCACCTGTGACCTAGGCTCCGCTTTTGAAGAAACTCCTGCCCCTCGCCACTTCGCACCTGCGCTCCACTTCCCGCATCTGCGATCTCGCAGATGTGGCCAAAACCTCGCACCTACGCATCCCCTCAGCCCAACTAAAATATGCACTTGCAATGCCAAACACGCTTCTGCAACCGCGCACCTACGACCAAATCCTTCACAGGTGCAATCGCACCAGACCTGAAACTATTCAGCAATCTTCTAAGTCTAAATTCCAACCCGTTAACCATCCAAAATCCACCTGAGGCCCCCGGACCTCAGCCAAACATACCAACAAGTCCTAAAACATCATAAAAACTTAGTCGAGGCCTCAAATCACATCAAACAACATCAAAAATACGAATTGCACCCCAATTCAAGCCTAATGAAACTAATGAATTTCCAACTTCCAAAGCTAATGTCGAAACATACCAAACCAACTCCGGTTGACCTCAAATTTTGCACACAAGTCATAAATGGCATAACGGACCTATTCCAACTTCCGAAACTAAAATCCGAGCCCGGTAACCACAAAGTCAACTCTCGGTCAAACCTCTCAACTCTCTAAACTTCAACGTTTCCAACTTTCGCCAATTCAAGCCGAAATCATCTACGGACCTCCAAATCAACATCCGGATACACTCCTTAGTCCAAAATCACCATACGGAGC
Source organism: Nicotiana obtusifolia (assembly GCA_002018475.1). NCBI lineage: Eukaryota > Viridiplantae > Streptophyta > Magnoliopsida > Solanales > Solanaceae > Nicotiana > Nicotiana obtusifolia. The sequence goes on along the minus strand of MCJB01034854.1, from coordinate 279,046 downwards.
TATCAGAACCATCAAATCTTTATTTCGGAGTTATTTAGACATAAGTCAATATATGGTCAACTCTTTTAACTCAAGCTTCCAAACTTGGGACTAAGTGTCCCGACTCATTCCGACATATCCCCGGAACTAAACCAAGCACCTAGGCAACTCACACCACATGTGCCCATATGCCACAATGTTACCAAATCAACAATAACAATGTTACCACAATACATAGCTCACAGCTCAACCACAATGTTTACAAGAATCTCCATAATAACAAAATAAATAAGAAACAACTCAACAAGGAAAGATATCTTGATAGATAACAACTTCAATATCAATGTGTTATTAGCTTTCGCAACTACAACTTCAATAACTCACAAAGAAGGTATTCCAAGAAATAGCAACTTTCACTACAAGTGCATAAGCTTAACTACGAAACAGATAGCATGGAATAGGAAGTACGTCTAAATACATGAGAATAGCTCAACAATGAGAAGAATAGCATGTAACAACAACTACAATAAGTGCATACAAGAGTAACTTTGATAATGGGAACTAGAACATGTAATAATAACTTCAGTGAAAGCATGTAAGAATAAAATTGACAACAAAGATAGAACAATTAATAATAACTTCAACTAAGTGCTTATAGGTATCCTAAGACTCTAAACTGGTCAAATAACACATATAAACCTTGTATACACTCGTCAACCCGTGTACACGTCTTTCACATACTGCAATTAGCACAATCAACCCAAATCCGAAAGGGTAGTTTCCCCCACACAAACTTAGACAAGATACTTACCTCCACTACGCCAAATCAACACTCAAAAATAGCTTTTCCCTTAAAATTTGCCTCCGCACGGCTCAAATCTAATAGAAAATGACCTAATATCATCAAGCAATGCAAGAGAAATCAATTACGACTAATAAAACTACGATCTTTTACACGATTCTCCAAAAGTCAACAAAAGTCAACCCCGAGCTCGGTCAAAACCCGAGTCCAAGGGTAGATATTGACTACCCATTACCCCACGAGACTATATATGTATTTTGTTTTCAAATCTTAGTCCAATTCGACTCTCAAATCCCAAACTTTTATTTTTCAAAACATAGACAAAAATCTCCAGCTAGCCTACACTTCGCAATTGCGATACCTGCTCTCCTACTGATCACTTCGCAACTGCGAGGTTGGTGCTCGTCATTGTGATAACTGCACACCAGCAACCCAAAAATGAATTCAATCCAATTTGAAACATGTCTGAAACTCACCCGAGCCCTCGGGGCTCCGCACCAAACATCCACACAAGTCTAAAAATATCATGCAAACTTGATCATGCAATAAAAACACCAAAATAACATCTAGAACCATGAATCAGACATTAGAGCGCATGAATTTCAAAAGAAAACTCAAGAACCTTTAGAATTGCAACCAAGCGTCCAAACCATATCAAACCAACTCCAAATGACACCAAATTTTGTAAACAATTTCCAAATAGAAAAACAAACCTATTCCAAGTTCCAAAATCAACTTTCAAACCCGATAGCAAAAACGTCAACCTACGGTCAAACTTAGGGAGACTTCGAAACCTCAAATTGCAAACTTTCGGCAAAACAAGCCAAATCAACCTAGGGACTTTCGAATTCAATTCAAGGTATACGCTCAATTCCAAATTCATGATACGAACCTATAGGAGCCATCAAAACATCATTCCGGGGTCATTTTTAAAAAAGTCAAACTTCGATCAACACTTCCAACTTAGGCTTCTAAACTAAGAACCAAAGGATTCAAATCAACCCAAAATCTTACTGGGATGAAACTAATTAACCCCGAAATTCATAAAACCACAAATACACATATGTAAAGCACCAAAAAGGGAAAAGAGGCTCAAATACACAAAATGACCGGTCGGGTCGTTACATTCTCTACCTCTTAAAACAAATGTTCATCATCGAACGTGCACAAAGACATGCCTGAAGTGCCAAAAAGGTGAGGATAACGACTCCGAATGTCGTGCTCGGTCTCCCAAGTCCCCGCCTCGACCAGATGACCCCTTTTGGATATCTAGGGCTCAACTTCCCCTTCTTCCCAAACCTCATCACACCCTTCAGGGGTGAAACCCGAAGCAAAACCCTCTCTCCCACCACAAATGCTACATTACGAGCCCTGCGATCAGCATAATTATTTTGTCTAGATTGTGATATATGAAGCCGATCTTGAATCAACTTGAATTTCTCCAAGGCATCCCAAACCAAATCAGTACCCAGCAACCTAGCCTCTTCTGGCTCAAACCAACCAACTAGAGAACGATACAACCTCCCATATAAGGCCTCATAAGGAGCCATTGAATACTCGATTGGTAGTTGTTGTTGTAGGCGAACTTTACAAGCGGTAGAAACTGATCGTATGAACCCTCCAAATCTATAACACAGGCACGTAGCATATCCTACAAGATATGGATGGTGCGCTCAGACTGCCCATCCGTCTAGAGGTGTGTCACGACCCTAATTTCCCAACTTAGAATGTCGTATGATACCTAATCTCTAAGACTAGGTAAGCCTAACGTTCATTGATAGCTTAACAAATATTAAAAAAAAAATAGAGATAATAAAATAAACTGATATAACTCATAAATATTCCAAAGTGGAACATCAACAACATAATCCCCAAAGACCGGTGGAACTGAGTCATAAGCTCTACAGAATGCTCTAAAATCTCTAATATAACACTATCTGATAGTGGGATAAATAGTAATGAGAACATAATAGAAGGTGACTCTGAGGCCTGCGAGCATTGAGCAGGTATACCTTGAAATCTCCAAAAATAATTGTTCGATCACTGGCGTCCAGCACGAGCAGATGTACCTGGATCTGCACAAAAATATGCAGAAGCATAGGATAAGTACACCACAACGGTAACTAGAACTGGAGTTATGGTAACTAGAACTGGAGTACCCTACTGGGTCAATTTAGTCAAAGGTACAGCAATGGATGAGAAACTCTCTATAAAACGGCGATAATACCCGGTCAAACCAAGAAAAATCCGAATCTCAGTAGCTGAAGACGGTCTAGGCCAACTCTGAACTGCCTCAATCTTCTTCGGATCTACCTTGATCCCTTCACTAGACACCACTTGACCCAAAAACGCCACCAAATCAACCCAGAATTCACACTTGGGGAATTTTGCACATAACTTCTTCTCCCACAATGTCTGGAGCACGATGCGCAAATGCTGCTCATGATCCTCCCAGCTGCGGGAATACACCAAGATATCGTCAATGAATACGATGACAAAAGAGTTGAGATATGGACGGAATACACTGTTCATCAGGTCCATAAATATTGTTAGGACGTTAGTTAACCCAAATGACATCACAAGGAACTCATAGTGACCATACCGAGTCCTGAAAGAAGTCTTCGGGATATCCGAGTCCCGAATCTTTAGCTGATGATACCCTAACCTCAAATCAATCTTTGAGAATACTCTAGCATCCTAAAGCTAGTCAAATAAGTCATCAATGCGCAATAGTGGGTACTTTTTCTTGACTGTAACTTTATTCAACTACCTATAATCAATACACATTCGCATAGAAACCGGTATCACCATACTCAAAACAAAGCTCTTGGTGGGCGTGGCTGTTGTAATTGACTCTGACTTCCTTTATTATTTTCTGTTTTAGCTCTAATTTGTGTACATTCTCTCTAGTTGACTTCTAATCGACTCCTACACATATAAATACCATAATTAGCCCTAAGTGTCCCATAACACATTAAAATTAACAAGACTAGGGCAAAATGAGAGGCAATTTGCATACAAACATATACACTTTTAGCCAAAGATCAATTGTTTTGCCTTTTATGGTGAAGGATTGAATTTGTACTAAAACTCATGATTTTTGGATGTGTTATGGTGGTATTTGGATAAGGGGATGTATCAATTCTACTTTCATGAGGAAAGGGAGACATGTTAGGGATGAGATAGAGAGGTCGGCTATAAGGCGTAAAGGAAGTTTAGGTAATAAGCGGCTAATTGACTAATTTTCGTTATGAATTCGGACTTAGATTTTTTAAGTTTTTTCAAATAAAATTTATAAATTTAAAAATTGCATAAAAGTATCATAAGTTATAATGATTAATAATTTAAAATATTTAAAAACTATTTACAAAAAGTATGATCAAAGAAAACCTTATTTAACTACCCAATAGAAATAGGTTCATTCTTTTTAAAACAGAGGGAGTATATATTTTTAAAATATATTAAAGGATCATAACCAAAATATTTCAACTACAGTTAAAAAATAAGTTTGGAGAAGAAGACCTCTCTAATTTTGGTAAAAAAGAGCTATCTCTACAAATTTTTGTACACATTAATTTCATTTTGTAATTTTCCTTTTTTTTATTTCTTCTTCCTTTGGAAGATTTGCTTAGTTGTTTTATGTATTTGTATTTGTTTGAAGATGAACTCCTATATTTGTGTATGTGATTCCTGTCATGACCCAAAATTTACTATAAGTCGTTATGGCGCCTAACACCCCTGTCAGGCAAGCCAACGATGATTGATCACCTTAATTACTCATTGTTATAACTTAAAATCATAATTCCCATTAGTTAAATAGTAAAAAATGAAGATTACAGGGTAAAATGATAATAATTACGTAAACTACCATACTAAACATCCAGTAGGAACTCCCAAAAACCAGGTGTCACAAGTGCATGAGCATCAATTAGAAAATATCAGAAAATACACCATCTGTCTGGAATACAAGTTAGACAGGAGAATATAAATAACGCTGATAGAGATTCTGTATGTTGTGGATCATAATATAGAATGCATCTCACCGTAAAGTCCCCACAATAGTTGCGCCTCTGCCCCCAAGAGGCCACCAGAAATGTAAACCTGCACAATAAGTGCAGCAGTGCAGTATGAGTACGTAAATCAACACGTACCCAGTAAATATCTAGCCTAACCCCGGAGAAGTAGTGACGAGGGGTCGACATCAACACTTACTAGTGGTCCAATAAATTATGTATAGTAAGAAGTAAACAAGTATGAGGAAGAATAAATAAACGGTATAAACCAATATAAATACGAGGTACAATCCTCCTCTGAACGGTAAACTCAAGCTCTCAATTAGCAGTTACCTCCTCAACTGGAGTAAATATAAAATGGACCTCACCAGATAGGTCGTGAAAACTCAAATCAGGAAAAAAACACACGGATATGCTGATTTCTTATCAAATATAATGAATGACCCCAGTCCATAAGAGTGTTTTATAGAAACGCCGCAGCGAACGGCCCAATCCCTTCATAATGTGTGCACTGCCGAGGGTCGAACGACACGAACCATAGATGCATCTACTAAACTACCAAGGCGAACGGCCCATTCTCATAAGAGTGTGGTACATAACCATGCCGAGATGAATGGCCCGATGCTATTAGAATAAGAAGCTTTAACGGATTCCTGACCCCACTCACGAATAAAAGTGTGAGTTATGAATTTTAAGGAAAACCTTGCGATGAATATGCACAATGCAGGAGAAATTCATAAGGGAAGCACAAATTATTCTGCGGATTATTAAGTAGCTCGTCACATCTCTATAATAGCAAGTCTATCACCCTATGCAAGTCTAGTCTCAAGTCGTAACGTGAAATAACGGAATTTAAACAAGCAAAGATAATTCAAATAGTACAATTATAGAATGGCGTGAACCTAAGTCTACCCGGACATAATCAGGAATTCTAGCATACACACGGACACTCATCACCTCATACGTGCGTAGCTCCCACAACATGTAGCACATAAGAATAGAACACCTACGGGGTAATTTCCTCCTCACAAGGTTAGATAGGAGACATACCTCACTCCGGAGTTCCATAACCGGCTCCAACGCCTCTCTAACACCTCAAACCAAATGCTCATCTATCCGAACTAGTCAAACAATCATGAAAAACCAATAAAAATATACTCCAACATCATAATTAATTTATTTATAAATTCTCAACTTCGCTCGAAAAGTTAATAAAGTCAATCCTCGGGCCCACATGCTCGAATTCCGAAAATTATTGAAAATAAATATTACCCATAACTCATACGGTCTATATCCAGAAAATCATCTAATTTCGTCCATGAATCGACCCTCAAATCAAGGATTTACCATTTCTCAACTTTGGGCCTCAAAAATTCCAATTTCTACAATCCAAACAAGGATAAAAATAATAACCAACAGAAATAATAATGGAGAAACATCAACAAAAAAAACAGAAGGTCAAATATTTACCCCCTTGTTGAGACGAGAATAGCGCCGTGAAAATCACCTCAAACGGAGCTCTTGAACTCTAGATATGCCCAAAATACTAAAATTCTCGATTTAAAACACTGTCTAGATGATTTTTCTTCATCGCCTTTGCGGGAGACCTTCGCATTCACGAAGAGCAATTTTTCGCGTTGACCGGTCAACACAGAAATCCTTCTTCGCGTTCGTGGAACCACTCTCGCGTTCACGAAGAACAAAGCTTCGCACTAGAAACCAGAAATTTTGTCTGACACAGAAATGGGCATAACTCTCTCATATGACATCGGAATTCGACGATTCTTGTTCCTATGGCTCCATAATTACGATACGAATCTGATGGTTTTATCTAATCACAAATAAAAGGTCGTTTGCTCAAAATAGTGCCTTTTATGCCCAAAGAAACGATGTCGAAACATCAAATAAGAGTGTGACACCATCCAAACACACCCAAGGTCCCTGGGACCCCGTCCAATCACACAAACCAGTCCCAAAACATAACACGAACATACTAGAGACCTCAAATCACATCAAACAACATCAAAATCATGAATCGACGATCGAAACTTCTTTAAACTTTTAAAGATTCAAACTTCAACGAACACGTCCGATTTATGCTTAAACATTCCGGAATGACGCCAAACTTTACGTGCAGGTCACAAATCACGATACGAATCTATTCCAAGGCTCGGAACCTCAAACGGACATCGATAACATCAAAATCCACTTCAAATCAAACTTATGAAATTCTAAAACCTTCAAAATGCCAGGTTTCCATAATAAGCGCCGAAATGCTCCCGGACCACCCAACACTCAACCCGAACACATGCCCATGTCCGAAATTATTATACGAACCTATTGGAACCTTCAAATCGTTTATTCAAAAGTCAAACCTTAGTCCATTCTCCCAACTTAAAGCTTCCGAAATTAGAATTTTCCATCCGAATCGACTCTGAACTTTCCAAAATTCGATTCCGACTATGTGTACAAGTCATAAAACATGAAGTGAAGCTACTCAAGGCCTCAAAACACCGAGCGACGCGCTAGAGCTCAAAATGACAGGTCGGATCATTAGATTCTCCCCCACTTAAACATATGTTTGTCCTCGAACGTGCCAAGGACCATTCCGTAGTTGTCCAAAATCATTGTTTAACACCTCGTGCACCTGCTCGTGCCACCACAACCCATGTGAGCACATTAGCTCGAGCCAGACTGAAGATCCTCCCTATAACCTTAGCTAACAAGCCTTAGAATTAAATTCCAACTTACGGAATTCTCCACGAGACCCGATTCTAACATACGAACACCGCATCAATCCCTACACACTATACCAAAACCTGATCATGCACGTAATAACATCCTCCAACCACAATATCTGAAATCCCGCGAATCTGATGCCGCAATACACCTCTTGACACATGTAAGCCCTGTTCCAACTCTCGCAATGCTGCCACGACGAATGAGATGCGTAGAAACTCATTACCACCTGCCAAATAAATAAATCATGGGGGTCTCTCCACCTGACAAAAATCATTACCTCATTCTGAATTAAATAACGACATTTTCTCTTTAATATACCCTACATAAATCTGATCGCACTGACCTCAGGTCCAATAACCTCGTCGCACCCAGTACAAGTTGCTCGGGCAATAAGCCACCTCACACACCGTCTAAAATCTCATACAGTACCATCGAAGCGCCAACAAGCTACTACTCAAATATAACACATAAGGAAGAACGAACTTTGGAAAAGAACTACCCAGCCTGCGTAACGAATAAAACAACTGAAAAGATGCTATGAACCTTTCTCAGAGAATGAGAAACAAAATACACAGAAATTAGTATAGGGAACCGTACTTAATATCTTACTGTTGCGGCATGCAACTCGATCCAAGCATGACATCGTTGCAGCGTGCAACCCGATCCAAACATGATACCATTGCGGCGTGCAACCCGATCCAAACAACATACTCGTGGCGGCGTGCCACCCAATCCACACATAACAATAAATAAGGAAGTGCCCATCGAGCCATAATGCTTATTCCTACGAAATACTCGAATATCGACCACAAGCACGCCTAGTGCAAAATACAACCCTGGGGAGACGAATAGCGCCATACGCTACAAAACCCAAGCACAACTAAGGTGCGATAAATGACCTGCATCTCGTGATTCATCCTGCTCATATAACACCACAAGCTACACGGGATCACAACACATGTGAGAATAATCAAGTCGTCTTATAACTAACATGGCACAATAGAGTAATACATGGAATAGCTTACGACGGGGATACATCCAACGCTCGAGGACTCCTCCGCAAGCAATGTTATGCCGAACGAACACATCCGACCTGATGTAGGGCACACATTCACATTGGACCTACCAACGGACCCCAAGCCAATTTTGATCATCCCATACAGGGCCAATAACCTTTCAAGGATCCACAATGGCCCTATTCATGACACACACGAGCAGCCATCCTAATGCAGAACAAACTCCCACGATTCACAACCAAAGGAATAGAGCGCCTTCCAAGCATAAACTCTCACATTAACGATAGTACCATAATCTCCATGCTTGGTTTCAATCTTTAACAATCAAGTGACTAATATGTTACACTTATACAATTTTCACGTGGGATATGTTCTCACGACCTTCCGCACCAGGTAGCAAAGTCTGCACCTCCACACCACCAACCGTACTAATTCGGTAAAGCCAACCAAGGGTCCTCAAATCAATACACAAAGTCTCTTACACAGGACATCGTTCTCAGGAGACACTAAAGAAAATTCCAGCTTACTCTAAACATCTAAATTCTTCTCTGTTCATCCGATATCGTGAATTCTTGTCAACACCGAACTGCAATATCCTCAACTTCCAATCCCATGCCGCGCACTGCACCTATCGAGCTACTACGCGAGAGTACAAGAATTCATCATAACCCCTGAACTACTAGTAAAATAAACACTTCATTGGCTAGAATCCCTTTCACTCAACCTGAAGAACCATTTCCACATGCAACTGAATTCCCATAACCGCAGAAAATACAAATTTCGAGTCGTGGTCTAAATCGTCATAACTCTTCAGGGATCCATTTACACATAATAAGGCCATTAGAATCAAATACCTCCCAGATCAATAAAATTATGGTGGTTGTCATGCCCGCACGTACAACCACCAACCACCTGTATAACTTAACACGGCAAAGGAATTGATTATTGTCACAATCATGTTGATTCAAACCATTACCGACTGACCCAACTTCCTCCAATTTACTCTTCACCTGCCTTAGAAATAATAATAGCTCCATTCAAAAATATAACGAAACTAGATCAACACTACTCTCGAGTGACCCAAATCACGAGATCACATTGTCTCAATACCCACTACAAAAACTCGATCCTTAACCATACAACGCACTCAAAATCCTTAGACACCGCGCTTACATCATTGAACTCATTAGAACTACTATTGGGAGTCACCCACTCTGACCTGGTCCCAAGTATAATCAAACTCCAACACTCTGTTAGCACATGAACACTCCTAAAGAAGCAACCAGATGAATTCTTTTCATTGCACATCACATCCACAAGAAGCATAGACTATGAGTCTTCGCGAAACCTGCACATGAATCGATAAGGCGAAATATAGCACACATTCCTCAAGTTCTTTGCTCGAATTACCCCTGATGGTTTCTTTTCTTAGTCATAATTAATCCACCAATTCACCCATAACCAGAAACCGCATAAGCAGACAACCACGCGATCCAATTGTAGACGGTGGGCTCCCCCACTTAGCTTTAACCTACAATCACATAAATCTAGAGCCCACAAAGATTCCTCCTTCTTAATTACCATGATCTCGCACCGTTAACCCGCCACATTTCTTATAATCTCTTGTTAAACTTCTCATGAACATTCCGAATTATCAACCACGATGGCATATTTGACCTTCTATCGGGTGGTAAGTAGAACTCCTCATAGAAACTTTATCAAAATCACGCGACTACTAACTTGCTCATAGGAGATAGCCCACTCGTGGCATTCCATGCCAACATCTTTCAACAATGCTGCACTGGGTACAATGACCACGAAATCAGTTTACCCTCCTAAGCCCATGCTCGCCCACCAGCTGTAAAAGTTTGTTTATCCCCCATTGACATCAACTGAAAGCCCGACAATACATTTCCAAACTCGAATTCGCGTCGAATCCAATAACGAAAATCAAGCTTTTACACCCTGCTTCATTCCAAGCAAATTCATTCCGTCATATTCAACCTTCCTCAGCACATTAGCCAACATCCCAAATAGAATCTGTAGACCTAGTCACTGTCCACCACGATTCCCAAATCGCTCAAAACTTTTCTCAAGGCATGTGGTTATCCTACCACAGAATCCATATGCTACTTTGCCACTCCCGCTTCGGTTAAACTGCCTCCTTTAAGAAACTTCTCGACCTCTGCTTTTCATATTTGACCTGCTAGCAATTCAACCATCGTGAGACACCTCCCACTATGTCCTACCTCATCCTTCGCTGCCCAAATGTTGCCTCAAATCAAAATCCTTCTCTGTAGCACCTGAACTAATATATTGCTACCAACTCTAAGCCTCCTCAAAGATCATTTCCCGTGATTCATCAACATTAGAAGCATCGATTCGACTCTGTAGCCAACATACACCACCATATCTGATAACTGCTGCTTAGGCACCGTTCTACAACACCCTGCCTCGAAGGCAAATCAAAGGAGGGCCTAACACCCATAGGCCTTAATGCATTCCAACAAGGACGACGAAACCACACCATCAATGAGAATTCTACCATGCTCAGAAATGTCAAGTCTCGTTACTCCATCAACCAGAGCCTAAACATTCATAGTCCAATTGTCTTTCCTCCGCTGGAATTAATTGCTGAACCTCTAAACCATGCACTGAAAATCTTCCTTTCGAGTCATTCACCGCCTCGACACATGAACAAGCACCCTAACATTACACCTACAATACGCAATAACAACGCATGAACATCATAATAATTTGTGCATAGCCCCGAAACTGTCATGACCCAAGCCGGAGGGCCATAACTAGCACCCGGGCCATACTTGCTGAGCACCAACGCACATCTTAGCTAATCTTTCTTATTGTCTACACGGGCGGATGAGATCGGTATAAATGGTAGAAATGAATCCTAAACAACGAACAATGATAGATAATGGCATGAACATATATATCATGGGTCGACACGGCTGTTATGAGAGACTATACAACAAAAATTAGTCGACAAGGCAATCCAAACTATACATGAGTCGACACTTGTCTATGAGCCTCTAAAGGAACATAAGTGATGCAATATTGCCGGAACAGGGCCTCGACATACCCGTAACGCCTATAAGAAAAATGCATACCAAGACCACGGCAAGTCCAGAGAAGGGATCTCGCCAATAACCGCTGAACTAGGCAGCCTACTATGGTGGGGGAGCTTCGCCTACCTATCTATCAGGACCTGCAGCACGACATGCAGCGTCCACAAATAAAAGGACATCAGTACGAATAAAGTACTGAGTATGTAAGGCAGGAAAGCACAAGTAAGAACAATAATGTAAAAAGGGATAGAGAAGCGACCTACAACATCTAGGTACCTCTAAGGGCTACTGACATGAATGCACGATGCATATATATATATATATAAACTTTTAAAACATACGCCTTTGTGGGCATCATTATCATCATATCGTACCCGACCCGAATAGGCTTGGTAAAAACGTACCCGGCCATCATAAGGCTCAGTAGAATCATACCCGGCCACGTGGAGCTCGGTAAAACCCAACTGATCAGTGGTTGCACAATAGGTGCCATACCCGACCAACTATAGTGCCGCTCGGTAGAGTAAAATAGATACATATATGTGATGCGTGCTGGACTCATTGGAATCACATTTTGAACCTTTCGAAGTGACGTAAGGTTGGAATCCTCCATACACATTATTAGGACTAAATCCTCATCAAGAATCTTATAAGAATCGGGAAGTACCAACGACATTGATAACATAAAGATAAAGATAAGTAACATCAACATAAATCGTTCCATAAGAAGGGAAACAATGTAAGTACTGCTAGCCTCTAAGAGTGGAGTATCTTTGGAAGCTCGTTCATTATATTACGCACAATCAAGGTCGTGCAAAGAAGGAAAGGAATAGCCTCACATACCTTGTATATACTGCCCAATCTCAAGGTATGAAAATGCAACGACTCCTTAGTCTACAATAAGAGAAATGACACTATCGTTATCGTTTAAGCGTCGTAACTATTATGTATCAACCGTAACCTATTTTACGATGAAACGGACAACACCTCCCCTATTTATATGACTTCCACAAGTTAAAACAAACAGCAAAAATCCCAAACAACATCAATAATAATCATCTTGAGCCTCCCAAAACAGTCCACCAACCAACAACATTACTAGCAAGCCTTTCGACATATATCTCACAAGTTCTAGCTTCAACGACTTAGCCGTAACTTGGATAATCTTTAATACATGTAGGGTAAGAGGTTCCTTACCTTTAAACAGAAAGAACAACTCCAATTTGACCTTAATTGACCACGAAATATCCCTCCAATGCTGCCACAAAAACAAGGGAGCGAAGCTAGCAATCAATTAGGGTTTTTCGGCACTAGAATCACTTTAGAAGGTTTGAAATCACCTAGGTTGATATTAAAACTTGAGGGAGTATTTTACAGAGCATAAAAAACTTAAAACAACCTCCCACACGAGCTGGGACAACACAAAAATCAGCAACAACAAGAAGAATAAGGAACTTACTAGCGCCACGGGATTCCCGACACTTGATTTGTGTTGTTTGCCCTTTGTTTTAGTCTTGGATCATGAGAGAACCTTGAGAGAGTGTTCTTAGGGTTCTAAGGTCTGAATATACTGAAAACTAATGACTTAAAATGGGGTTGAGGCATGTTTATATATATCCATATGTCTTAACTGCCTATGTGGGCCCCACCAAGAGCTGCTTGGCGCAGTCTCGCGAAAACGTAAATATCTCTCAACTCGGAGATCGTATCGACAAACGGTTTAATGTGTTAGAAACTAGACTCACAGATCTTCAATTTTGAGGGTAGATCGCCCCGTAATTCAAGTAAATTGGGAGAAAAGCTTAGTGACATTTGACCTAAATTATGAGTAAAATTATGAACGTAAGTTGCGACAACTTTTGTCGACTTTTGTTTCATAACTCGTTTGACTTCAAGACTTATGAAACAGGTATTATATGATTCAAAGAGCTTAAAACATACCTCTTGGTAATATTAATCACCTCTAGATTTATCCGAAAATACGAGTTACAACATCCTTGATTCGTTTAACTTCTAGTACTTGTTAACCACCCTTATGCATCCTCGTATCATTTAAGACCAATAGGACTAAATTCTTATCATCTCAAAGATAATCTCTTCTCGAACCTACGTAGACTAACTTACGGCGTAACCTAACGTATGCAAATATGGGTTATAACATGAAACCATAGGAAATACAGATACTAGGCTAAAAAGACAGAATACCTTTCCGCAAAGCGACGATAATAGCCTGCCTGAATATGCAGAGAGAAACATCCTGCACCATGACTGCAGCACCACTACAACTCTTTGGTGCCCAATTGGTAACAAGCGCTCCATACCGCATAAGACTGAGTAGGAAGGAAATGAAGGCATAAGCTTTAATGGAATCAAATCGCACTATGAGGAATCAAGAAGGAAAGTGCTCCTAACAGCCCTGTAGCCTCTCGAAGACAAGTACAAACGTATCTGTACCAATCCATAAGACTCTACTAGACTCGCTCATGACTCATGATACCCAAGTAAACTTGGCTCTGATACCAAGCTGTCGCGACCCAAAATCCACTATAGGTCGTGATGGTGCCTAACGGCGCCGTCAGGCAAGCCAATGATGATTGATCAACTTAATTACTCATTTTTATTACTTGAAATCATAATTCCCATTCATTAAAAAAAAATAGTATAAAATGAAGATTCCAGGGTGAAATGATAATAATTACGTGAACTACCATACAAAACATCCACTAGGAACCCCCAAAACCTGGTGTCATAAGTGCATGAGCATCAATTAGGAAATATAATAAAATACAACATCCTTCTGGAATACAAGTTAGACAGGAGAATATAAATAACGATGATGGATACTTTGTATGTTGTGGATCGTAATATAGAATGCAGCTCACAGTAAAGTCCCGCAATAGCTGCGCCTCTGCGCCCAAGAGACCACCAGAAATGTAAACCTGCACAATAAGTGCAGAAGTGTAGTATGAGTACGTAAATCAACGCGTACCCAGTAAGTATCTAGCCTAACCCCGGAGAAGTAGTAACGAGGGATCGACATCGACACTTACTAGTAGTTCAATAAATCATGAATAGTAAGAAGTAAACAAGTATAAGGAAGAGTAAATAAACAGTATAAATCAATATAAATCTGAGGTATAATCCTTCTTTGAACGATGGACGCAAGCTCTCAATTAGCAGTTACCTCCTCAACCGCAGTATATATAAATGGGCCTCACCAGATAGGTCTTCACAACTCAAATCAGAAAAAAAAAACATACGGATACGTTGATTTCTTATCAAATATACGCACGATGCTGCCGAGGCAAACAGCCCGGTCCATAAGAGTGTTTTATTGAAATGCCGCGGCGAACGGTCTGATCCAATCATAATGTGTGCAATGCCGAGGGTCGAACGGCACGAACCATAGATGCATCTACTGTCAAGGCAAATAACCCGCTCCCATAAGAGTGTGGTACATAATCCTACCGAGGCGTACGGTCCGATCACATTAGAATAAGAAGCCTTAACGGATCCCTGACCCCCTCACGAGTAAACGTGTGAGTTATGAATTTTAAGGAAAACCTTGCAAGAATACGCACAATGCAGGAGAACTTCATATGGGAAGCACAAATTATTCCGCGGATTATCAAATAGCTCGTCACATCTCTACAATAGCGAGTCTATCACCCTATGCAAGTCCAGTCTCAAGTCGTAACGCGAATAAACAAATTTACACGAGCAAAGATAACTCAAATAGTTCAATTATAGCATGGCGTGAACCTAAGTCTACCAGAACATAATCAGGAATTCGAGCATACGCAGGGACACTCGTCACCTCATACGTGCGTAGCTCCCACAACATGTAGCAAATAAGAATATAACATCTACGAGGTAATTTCTCCCTCACAAGGTTAGACAGGAGATTTACCTCGCTCCGAAGTTCTATAACCAGCTCCAACGCCTCTCTTAAACCTCAAACCAGGATGCTCATCTATCCGAACTAGTCAAACAATCATGAAAAATCAATAAAAATATACTCCAACATAATTAATTTATTTAAACCAATTTCCAATACCGCTCGAAAAGTCAATAAAGTCAACCTTGGGGCCCACGTGACAGAATTTTGAAAATTATTGAAAATAAATATTACCCATAACTCATATGGTCTATATCAATATAATCATCTAGTTTCGTCCATGAATCGACCCTCAAATCAAGGATTTACCATTTCTCAACTTTGGGCTCAAAATTCCAATTTTTACAATTCAAACACGGATAAAAATAATAACCAAAAGAAATAATAATGGAGAAACATCAAAACAAAGGTCAAATATTTACCCCCTTGTTGAAACTAGAACAACTCCGCGAAAAGCACCTCAAACGGAGCCCTAGAACTCAAGATATGCCCAAAATACTAAAATTTTCGGTTTAAAATACTATCGAGATGATTTTTCTTCATCGCCTTCGCGGGAGACCTTCGCGTTTACGAAGAGCAATATTTCGTGTTGACTGGTCAATCCAAAAATCCTTCTTCGCGGCTGAGCCTCTCTCGCGTTCATGAAGAACAAAGCTTCGCACCAGAAACCAGCAATTTTGTTCAACGCGGAAATGGGCATAACTCTCTCATACGACATCGAAATTCGACGATTCTTGTTGTTATGGCTCTGTAATTATGATACAGGTCTAATGATTTAATCTAATCACAAATTAAAGATCGTTTGCTCAATATAGTATCCTTTATGCCCAAAGAATTTACACTGAAACATCAAATAGGAGCGTGACACCATCTAAACACATCTGAAATACACCTGAGGCCCCGGGGACCCCGTCCAATCACATAAACCAGTCCCAAAATATAACATGAACCTACTCGAGGCCTCAAATCACATCAAACAATATCAAAATCATGAATAGACGATCGAAACCTTCTTTAAACTTTCAAATATTCAAACTTCAACGAACGCGTCCGATTCATACTTAAACGGAATGAAGCCAAACTTTGCGTGCAAGTAATAAATAACGATACAAACCTATTCCAAGGCTCGGAACCTCAAACAGACATCGATAACAAAATCCACTTCAAACCAAACTTATGAAATTCTAAAACCTTCAAAATGCTAACTTTTCATAATAAGTGCCGAAATGCTCCCGGACCACCCAATACTCAACCCGAATACATCCCCAAGTCCGAAATCATCACACGAACCTATTGGAACCTTCAAATCGTTTACTCAAAAGTCAAACTTAGTCAATTCTCCCAACTTAAAGCTTCCGAAATTAGAATTTTCCATCTGAATCAACTCTGAACTTCCCGAAATCTGATTCCGACTACGCGTACAAGTCATAAAACATGAAGTGAAGTTATTCAAGGTCTCAAACCGCCGAACGACACACTAAAGCTCAAAACGACCGACCGTATCGTTACAATTCCCATTATCCATTTCAATACGATATGGATTCACTACATTAGTGCTCTCTTGAGAGTACTCCATGCCTTTGGCTCATGCCATGATCTATACTTCCATCAATACCATACGGGATTTGGTGAAGGAGATGCAAGAGAACAACACTCGTATGATCTCTTCTGTTTGCCGTATGCAGTCAGTGCTGCACGAAATGCAATCAATACTACTATTAATAAGAGGGAACCGTGAGGAGCTTCCGGTTAACGTAAAACTACGTAAAAACATAACACTTCTATTTATTTCGTATTTGTCCCAACAACATGCTTATCAACAGAGGTTATTTTCGGTATTCTGACTATTGTATATGATGGCTTTGTGGGCGTACGTCTTGTAAAATGGACAAAACTAATAGACCACCTTATGTGGGCCCCCTCTAAACTTCATCTCACACATCACTCTGCATTTGCTTCTATGGTGGCCACGTGATTATCTTAGTGATGGAATAACTTTCTCTTACCTATTATAGCTATAACACAAATAAAAGTAACGATGACAGGTATTTTTAAAGATTAAAGTTCAAATATTACTGCTACTTTTATTACACCATCTTTTTAACTGTAAAAAATAATTTTCTTATTGAAATAATAATATGCTCACAATTCATGACTTCATTTTAACAGATTAACCAATTTTATTAGGCATTCTATTCATACCGCCTTTTGGTCTTTGGGTCATTCCAGTTCCAGTATCAAACTTGGCGTATTTATAATATGCTGATAAAACTAGCTCAGCACTAAACATTAAATTTTGTAAAGAAGAATTCACAATACTTTTTATTATCTTTGAGGCAAGAAACTATTTGATGTTGCTATTTTGATGATTAACGTAGAATCATAAATTTAAGAAACTTCATAATATAGATAGAAAATTTCAAGAGAAATGCATATAAAACTACCGCAGCAATTAATTAAACAGATTTAAAACTAAACTCTAGATAAATACTTGCTTATAGGATCAACAAAAATAAATCTTTGGTAAAGTTTGATTTGCAAACAAGTTATACTAAAATTATAACACGAAATTATAGTATTATATTAAATAACAACGAGATTATTTGATAGATGTGATTTTATTGGTAAATATTTGGATAAATTGAATTTAAAATAGGATAAACATGTACATTTGGTTTTACAACATGTAAATTTAGATAAAATTTTATTTTCAATTTTAACTTTAATTTTTCAAGGGACTTTGGAAGAATAACTTTGGAGAAGGCCACATCGGTTATTTTTGTTATTTTACTCCGAAATTATTATTCCTAATCATGATATAATCAAACAACCTTACCATCTTCGTCAGTGCTCAGCACGAACCTACAACCCCTTTCATGGGCTGCTTCACATCCCTGCCCCATGACCCTTTGTAGGTTTCCCTTGGCTGGGCACAGAGCTAATTTGTAATGCAAATATAAAATGTTCCAGTTGATATTATCGTTATATCTTTATTTACAACGGTACGACTTTTTATACCTCACTTTAATACTTGCAGACAATGACAAACAATTTGAAATATTAGTAAACCATCTTTACAAGTCAAATTTCATAGAATATTACGATTAAAATTACAAGGTAACACGATGTATAATGAAATAAGAGGAATTTTCAAAAATCACTATTGTTTAGTGGCTATTAACTTCCTATAGCTATCATATACATAATTATTTTTTATAGTTACTATTCAGTTGTTACGGTAGTGTATACGCTGCATTTGCGCGCTGCTATATTCATGAATACAGTAGCAAAAAGCGCCTAAAATCAGGGCAGACCAGTTGTACGCGCATGTATTCTGTCATGGGCGGCTTTCCAGCCTCGCCCCATGACCCCTTGGACGCGCCCCGTGGCGTCCTAAGCCTCTCAAAGCCTAGCGCCACGGACGGCCCCGTGGTCTTGGCCGTGCCAAGTGACAAGTGCGCAAGTGCCTCTGTCGCCCCACCAACACTCCTTGCCGGCGCCCAGCGGCTTGCGAGTGTCAACCATGCTGCGCGCGCAGACAATGCCGCACAGCCAAGAGATGCCGCGCGCACAGCCAAGGCCGCGCGCATCCATCATGATCCAAGCACAAGTGCCAGCGCCCCGCCGCGGGCCATCATCAATAGTGCCGCGCGCGCAGACAGCAACGCGCGCGCGGACCCTGACCGTCAAGACAAGATTGCTGACATTGGACTTAGTATTTCTACATCCTAGAAGACTAAGTTCCTTTCATTGTAAATATAGAATAGGTTTACTGTTTTATATTCATTGTGCTCCTAGAGCTCGCATTAGGTCTACTCATGTAATTTGGGTTTTTATTTTTTAAGCATTATTAGGGGGGTATCAGCATTCAAACATTTTCAGCAAGCATTCAATTCTCTGTACTGGTGTCTTCGCCCCCTCGACACCGCATTAGCTTTGTAATAGCTTTTTCATCATCAATACAATCATCATCAAAAATCCAACCAAAGCTTCCGCTGCTCTCATTTCTCTTGTTGCCTACGAATTGGTTTTCCCGCACGGCACTGACAATCTAGTCTAGCGTGCGGAGGGGACCTCAGTTGGCGGACGGCAATCGTACTGACATCGATTGCCTAGCCTTACGCTACCCTTCCAAAGCATCTCAGGAAGGCGTCGCGTAACAATTCACATGCTGTATTCATGATTTACAGCAGCAAAAAGCGTCTAAAATCAAGGCAGTCCAACAGTATGCGCATGTATTCACATGTATTCGCGACATGTATTCATGAATACAGTAACGGCAATTACCTTAAAAATAGGTATATCCAACTGTCTAATAATGGAAATAATATCAATTAGCGTGATACACTCCTAATATAACTCAACAAAATCAATTCTAACATGCCTCATTATCAACCCAATTAATTAGAATGATTTTCAGTTATATTTAACTTTTGTATTTAGTGTGCTTCAACATTTTCTTTTACTGTTGCATTCATTAAATTCAATGTTTGTATTTAATGTATTCGCTATTTTATATTCATGTATTCAAATGTATTTGTATTAACAGTATTTTAGTTATTCCTAATACATGTTATTACTGTTGTGTTCAGTATATTTTCATTGGTTGTATTCACCATATTTTTATTTGTATTCAGTGTATTTTACTGTATTTCACTGTATTTTAAATTAAATGTATTCACTATTTATATTCTGTTATATTTTAATATTTGAGTAAATTTGTATAGAATACAATGTGTTTGTATCATTATTGACTAAATAGCAAAGAAGAGAAGAAAATTTGTCGGAGACGGTATTTTCCGATCAAGCAAAATATTGTATACATTGTATTAAAACTAAAAATTGAGACGAACAAAAACCCCGGCCCTCAAATATTCTCAGGCGTAAAAAATATTGCAGTATCCGTGTAGAGGAATCCATTGCAATATTCGGCGTAGAAGAAAGCTGCAGTCTCTTTCTTTCTAATATTGTTGTAAAAATCCATTGCAAATATCCGGCGTAGAAACTAAGCAGCAAAAATCCTGATATTGAGTGTGAAGCGTTGCTTCGATTTTCCGACTGCTGATTTTGTTTCTTCTTAGTGGTGCATTCAACAAAAAAGGAAGATCCGTACGAATCAGGTTTTTAGTTATGCATGGTGTTTCCCCGTAGCTTTCCTTTGGTTATTTAGGTGCTTAACTTAGCAACCAAATAGGGGTATATATTTTATTCGGCAAGAGAATTCATAATTAGAAGCAGGTATTTTGCTCGAAGAGAGAGAAGAAAGAGAGAGAAGAAAAATTCTGAGAGAGAATTATATGTTAATTGAAATAAAGAGAGAGGAAGAACATAAATAGCATATTTCATGCCTCAATGGTAGTATATACCATAAATACAGAAAATAATATTTTAAAATAATTATACTTTATAATAAATAGGGGGTATACCTGTCACGACCACAAATTTCCTCCATAGGATGTCGTGATGGCACCTAGTCTCTAAGAGACTAGGTAAGCCTAACAACATGCGAAATAATTGAAATAATAATTTAGAGTCTCAAAACTTCAACAACTACATAAATAAAAATATGTAACTCAATATGTACAATTCCCAAAACTTGGTGAAATATAAGTCACACGTTCTAAGTATCAGTACAAAACAAATCTTATACTTCACTGTCTATAATAGGTTAATGAAATAAGAAAAACGGGATAGAAGGGGACTTTGAGACCAGCGGACGCGGCCAGGTATACCTTGTAGTCTCCAAAGCAAACTCAGCTCACTAGTGCAGGGATTGATAGGAAGTACCTGGATCTGCACAAAAAGATGTGCAGAATCGTAGCATAAGTACACCACAACGGTACCTAGTAAGTACCAAGATAAGAAACAAGACGAAAGATCTAATGATATCCTACTAATGACAATTGAAATGAAATAATAAGGAACTTACCAATAGTTAACAACACAGAATCAAGGCAGTAATATACCACGGAAGGAAACAAGGATTTACATGTTAAGAAACAAATAATCAAGACAAATACAGCAAATAGAGAAAGATCAACAACGGTCACTACTGAGGTACCGCTTCGTAGTCCTAAATCATAAAAGTAACTCACAATCTTTTATTATATCACAGCAGGAGCCTTTATATTAAGTTTTGAAAATAATTTTTTCTGAAATAGCATCTCGCGTTTTAGCCAACCTTATCACACCGCATGGCTTCTAGTAGTTCCCCTACTAGCCATGCGTATCAAGCTCACCTTATCTCACCGCAAGCGTTTCAACACCCAAACCTTATACCACCGCATGCGTATCATTATCACAACGTATCACAATTCGCACCTCAAGTGCCCAATATCACAACATGCCGAAAACCCAAACAATAACAGAATTTCACAATAAGGAGCCCACGGCTCAACCAAAATATACACAAAATCTCAATAATAACAACCGGAGAGTAACTCAATGAAATGATATTTAACAACTTACACTTTGCCTCAATAGGAACCACGGCCTTTGCAACTCAATACCAAATTCAACAACAAAATTCCAAGAATAGCAATTTCAAGTAAAGAATTCAACAGTTAAATAATGAATACCGAATAAATGAAACAAGTATTTCAACTAAATATGTAGGACAATTTGCAAATAAGAGATAAGACAAGTAGACATGTGAAATTATACTGAATATGATGCCTATAACATGTCAAAATAACTCAATTAAAACATGAAAGGAACTACATAGCTAAAAACCGAGAATTTTAACATTTAGCCCGTATACACACTCGTCACCTTGTGTACACGGCTTTCGCATATCACAATTATCACAATAATACCAAATCCTAAAGGGAATTTCCCTCACACAAGGTTAGAAAAATCACGCTAAATCAATCAACTAGAAGGCCTTTCCTCGATTTTTCCAACTCCGAACGGCTCAAATCTAGCCAAAATTCATACTATAAATATAATTATAGGAAACTAATTTAAATAATAAAATTACCATCTTTGCAAAGAATTGAAAAATCGACCTAAAAAGTCAACACGGGCCCGCGTCTCGGAACTCGATCAAAATTACAAAATCGGAACACTCATTCAATATCGAGTCCAACCATTAAAGAATTATTCAAATTCGGCCTCATTTCGCCCTTCAAAACTCAAAAATTTAGCCTAAGCAGTTTCTACCACTTTTCCCCAATTTCAGACTCCAAAACACTAATTTAATGATGAAATCATCAATAGATTCATGTAGATTAATCAAAAACGGGTTAGAATTCCTTACTCCAAAGTTTTCCTTGAAGAATCCTCGAAAATGTGTCTCCCACCGAGCTCCCAAAATCCCAAAATGAATTATAAAGACCGACCCTCGAATTTCCCCTTTTTCTACCAATAAATAGCATGTTTTGCCAAGCTGCAAAAATCAGCTTAATTTGGAAAGTGCTTTTTCAAAAGTGCTTTTAGTGAGAAGCAGTTTGTGTTTGGCTAATTTATTTGAAAAGCACTTCTGAGCAGCAATTAGTGTTTGGCCAAGCTTTAAAAACCACTGTCGCTCCTGCGTCCCTCTCCATCGCAGAAGCGAAGTCGCTTATGCGGAACATTTTCCACTCCTGCGACCCCAGCTGGGCATGACCAGATCCGCATCTGCGACCAATTGCTCGCTTTGCGAGTTCGCACCTGTGGCCAAACCTTCCGCAGGTGCGATGACACCCGAAGCTGGGCACCTTCAGCAAAAATCAGCAAGTCCAAATTGTTCCGGATTCGATTTGAATCACACCCAGGGTCCCCGGGACCCCGTCCGAATGTACAAACAAGTTCCAAAATACATAAAGGACCTACTCGAGGCCTAAAATCACATACAACAACGTAAATTCTATGAATCGCAACCCAAATTCAAGCCTATGAACTATGAACTTCCAAATTTCGAATCTGATGCCGATTCATACCAAAATAACTCCAATTGACACCATATTTTGCACACAAGTCATAAATGCCATTACGGACCTATTCCAACTTTCAGAATCGGGATCTGACCCAGATATCAATAAAGTCAACTCCCGCTCAAACTTTTCAAGTCCTCCAACTTTCAGCTTTCGCCAGTTCACGTCGAAAAGACCTATGGGCCTCCAAATCAACATCCAGACACGCTCCTAAGACCTAAAATCACCCTACGGAGCTATTAGAACCGTCAAAACTTCATTCCGGAGTCATCTTCACACAAGTCAAACTATGGTCAACTCCTACAACTTGACCTTCTAACTTAGGGACTACGTGTCCCATTTCACTCCGGAACTCACTTTAAACCAAAACCATTCATCCCAACAAGTTACACAACCACAATATAGCATATAGGAAGCATAATTTAGGGGATCAGGGATAAAATACTCAAAATGACCGGCCAGGTCGTTACATCCTCCCTCTCTTAAAACAAACGTTTGTCCTCAAACGAGTATAGAGACATACCTGAAATGGTGAAAAGATGAGGATAACGGCTACGCATATCATGCTCAGTCTCCCAAGTCGCCTCCTCGACTAGCTGAGCCCTCCACTAAACCTTCACTGAAGCAATGTTCTTCGACCTCAACTTTCGAACCTTCCTGTCTAAAATGGCCACCAGCTCCTCAACATAAGACAAATCCTTGTCCAACTGGACTGAGCTGAAATCCAACACATGAGACGGATCACGTGATACTTCCGGACCATAGAAACATGGAATACTGGATGAACTGCAGCTTGGCTAGGTGATACTGCAAGTTTGTAAGCCACCTCTCCAATCCTCTTTAAGAATCTCGAAGGGTCCGATATACCTAGGGCTCAGTTTGCCCTTCTTCCCCAACCTTATAACACCTTTCATGGGCGAAATCCAGAGCAAGACCCGCTCCCCAACCATGAATGCAACATCGCGAACCTTCCGGTCCACATAATCTTCTGTCTTGATTGGGCTGTGCGAAGTCGATCTTGAATCAATTTAACTTTCTCCAAAGCATCCTGAGCCAAGTTTTTACCCAATAGCCTAGCCTCACCCGGCTCAAACCAACCTACTAGAGATCGACACAGTCTCCCATACAAAGCCTCATACGGAGCCATCTGAATGCTCGACTGATAAATGTTGTTGTAGGAAAACTTCGCGAGCGGCAAGAACTGATCCCAAGAACCCCTAAACTCCATCACACACGCATGAAGCATATCCTCCAATATCTGAATAGTGCGCTCGGACTGTCCGTCCGTCTAAGGGTGAAATGTTGCACCCAACTCCACCTGCGTGCCTAACTCATGCTGAACGGCTCTCTAGAACCGCGATGTAAAATGCATACCCTGGTCAGAGATGATGGATAACGGCACGCCATGAAGCTTGTCAATCTCGCGAATATAAACTAGAGCCAGCTGCTCTAAAGAATAAGTAGTCACCACTGGAATGAAATGAGTCGAATTGGTCAACCTATCCACAATCATCCATATACTGCGTCGAACTTGCTCTGAGTCTGTGGGAGCCCAACAACAAAATCCATAGTTCGCTCCTATTTCCACTCTGGAATCTCTAGCCTCTAAAGCAATTCTCCTGGCCGTTGATGCTCATACTTCACCTACTGATAGTTTGGACACCGAGCTATATATTTCACAATGTCCTTCTTCATCCACCTCCACCAATAGTGCTGCCTCAAGTCCTGATACATATTGGCGGCACCCGGATGAATGGAGTACCACGAACTATGAGCCTCCTAGAGAATCAACTCACGCAAGCCATCTACATTGGGCACACATAGCCTACCATGCATCCGTAATACACCGTCATCCCCAATAGTGACCTCCTTAGCATCCCCATGCTGAACCGTGTCCTTGAGGACAAGCAAATGAGGGTCGTCATACTGACGCTCTCTAATACGATCATAAAGAGAAGACCAAGAAACCACACAAGCCAAAACTCGATTTGGCTCAAAGACATCCAATCTAAACAAAATTGGTTGGCCAAGGCCTAAACATCCAAGGCTAATGGCCTCACTGCTACCTGTAGATATGCTAAACTGCCCAAGCTCTCCGCCTAGCGACTCAAGGCATCGACCATCACATTGGCCTTCCTGGGATATATAGAATGGTGATATCATAGTCCTTAAGCAACTCTAACCACCTCCGCTGCCGCAAGTTAAGATCCTTCTATTTGAACAGATGTTGTAGACTCCGATGGTCGGTGTAGACCTCACAAGGAACACCGTACAGATAGTGCCGCCAGATCTTCAAGGCATGAACAATAGCTGCTAACTCAAGGTCGTGGATAGGATAGTTCTTCTCATGCATCTTCAGCTGTCTAGACACGTAGGAAATCACCCTACCGTCCTGCATCAACACCGCGCTGAGGCCGATACGCGACACATCACAGTACACAGTATAAGACCTCGAACCCGAAGACAACACCAACATTGGGGCTATAGTCAAAGCTGTCTTGAGCTGTTGAAAGCTCTTCTCACACTCCTCAGTCCACCTGAACAGAGCACCCTTCTGAATCAATTTGGTCATAAGTGCTGCAACAGACGAGAAGCCCTCTATAAATTGACGGTAATACCCTGCCACATCAAGAAAACTCCGGATCTCCATAGCTGAACACGGTTTGGGCCAGCTCTACACTGTTTCAATCTTCTTCGGATCTACCTTGATCCCCTCACTCGACACTACATGACCCAAAAATGCCACTGAATCAAGTCATAATTCACACTTTGAAAATTTTGCATACAACTTCTTTTCTCTCAAGGTCTGAAGCACGATCTTTTGGTGCTGCTCATGATCCTCCCGGCTCCGGGAGTACACCAGAATGTCGTTAATAAACACAATGATGAATGAGTCAAGATAGGGCCAGCATACACTGTTCATCAAGTGCATGAATGTTGCTGGGGCGTTGGTCAGCCCAAAAGACATCACAAGGAACTCGTAATGACCATACCGAGTCCTAAAGGCAGTCTTCCGGATATCTGGCTCCCGAATCTTCAACTGATGATAGCCGGAACGCAAGTCAATCTTGGAGAACACTCTGGAACCTTGTAGCCTATCAAATAGGTCATTAATACGTGGCAATGGATACCTGTTCTTCACTGCAACCTTGTTCACTGGCGATAATCAATGCACATGCGCATAGAACCGTCCTTCTTCTTTACAAACAAGACCGGAGCATCCCAAGATGATACACTAGGCCGAATGAAACCCTTATCAAGCAACTCCTGCAACTGCTCATTTAACTCCTTCAACTCTGGTGAGGCCATATGATATGAAGGAATAAAAATAGGCTGAGTGCCCGGTAACAAATTAATCCTAAAGTCGATATCCCTATCTGGCGGCATGCCCCGAAGATCCGCCAGGAATACATTTGGATAATCCCTTTCTACCGGAAATGACTCCACGATAGGAGTATCAACACTGACATCTCTCACATATGCTAAATATGCATCACATCCCTTCTCAACCATCCGTTGGGCCTTTAGAAATGAGATCACCCTGCTAGGAACATAATCTAAAGTACCTCTCCACTCTAACCGTGGCAAACCTGGTATAGCCAACGTCACCGTCTTGGCATGACAATCAAGGATAACATGATAGGGCGACAACCTGTCCATGCGCAAAATAACATCAAAATCTACCATACTGAGCAAAAAGAGATCGGCTCTAGTCTCAAACGACTAAGAATAACTAAACACGACCAATACACACAGTCAACAACAAGGGAATCTCCCACATGTGTGGACACATAGACAGGAGAACTCAAAGAATCACGGGATACACCCAAATATGGAGCAACGTACATAGGAATAAGTGGAGCCAGGATCAAAAAAGACTAATGCATATCTATGACATCAATCGGATACAACTGTCTCCGTCCTAGCAGGAAGAGCATAATATCTGGCCTGGCCTCCCCCTCTAGGGCGACTTCTACCTGCCTGACCAGCACCTCTAGCTGGCTGCGCAAATGGAGTGGCAACTGTGCGGTAATCATAGTCTGAGAAGCCTGAGGACCTAGTGGAATACGCAGAGCCTGAGTAGTCTGTGGAGGCGCATCTCTCTTGAGTCTGGGGTAATCCTTCACCATATGACGAGTGTCACCACACTCAAAACAAGCTCTCGGAGGACGTGGCTATTGTGGCTGGCTCGGGCCTGATCGGCTGGACTGACCGTTGGAAGCACCCCGTGCAGGAGGTGCACTAGACAATGGCGGTGCATAATAAGGAACCTGGGGCCTAGAAGTGGCCGGAATACCACTGGAAGCTGGAAGTGCTGAATGTACAGGTTGGCTCACATAGCCCCTATGATGACGAGCTGCAACTGGGGCACGGGCACCACTATATGTGCCAGAATTTCTCTCTCCCAGGCCCACATACCCTCCAATCTCCTAGAGATCTCCACTACCTGCTGGTATGGGATGTCCATCTCCAACTCTCGGGCCATGCTAAATCTGATACCAGGGTTGAGCCCCTCGATAAATCAACGGACTCGCTCTCTAACAGTAGCAGCCAAGGTTGGTGCATGCCTGGACAAATCACTAAATCGGACCGCATACTCCGATACGGTCATAGAACCCTAGCGCAACTACTCAAAATCTACGCGCCATGCATCTCTGAGACTCTAGGAAAAAAACTCCCTCAAGAACAGATCTAAGAACTGAGCCCAAGTGAGTGAAGCTGCCTCGACCGGAATACCCAACTCATATGCTCGCCACCACTGATAAGCGGCTCCCTTAAGCTGGAACGTATTGAAAGCAACCCACTAGACTCCACAATACTCGTGGTACGGAGGATATGGTGGCACTCCTCAAGAAAACCCTAGGCGTCCTCTGAAGCCAAACCGCTGAAAGTGAGAGGGTGGTACTTCTTGTAACTCTTGAGCCTGATCTTCTCCCCCTCAGAAGTTGTTGCCTTAACCTCGGGCTAAACTGGGGCGACGGCTGTACTGGTATTACCTCTAGGACCTGGTCAACCTGGACCTGCTGCTCTGGGGTAAGGGCGGAAGGCGTCTGTGCTCCTTCCTCGGCCTGAGATGTGGCACGAGCAAGTGGGATCAACCCTACCTGAGCTAAAGTGCCGAACATGCTGAGAAACTGGGCGAGGGTCTCCTGAAGTTGTGGGGCAGTAACAGGCGTTTCAGGTGCCTGCTCTCCAACTGGAGCTACCGGTGGCTCCTCTGTAGCAGCTCATGCGGGTGCTTTGGCTGCACCGCATGGACGTCCTCGGCCTCTAACCCGGCCCCGGCATCTCGCAGCTCTAGCAGGGGGCACGGGTGTTTGGTCATCCGATCCGGCTGTACGTGTCCTCACCATCCATGAAAGAATAGAAAGACATAAATTTAGAATCCCGAAGTCAACAAACTCGCACGATAAGGAATCAAAAAAATGAATCTTTTCCTAATAGTTGCATAGCCTCCTGAATATAAGTATAGACGTCTCCGTACCGATCCGCGAGACTCTACTAAACCTGCTTGTGACTCATAACACCTATGAACCTAGAGCTCTGACACCAACTTGTCACGACCCCAAATTCCCTCCGTAGGATGTCGTGAGGGCACCTAGTCACAAAGACTAGGTAAGCCGAACAACATGCGAAATAATTGAAATAATAATTTAGAGTCTCAAAACTTCAGCAACTACATAAATAAAAATCTGTAACTCAATATGTACAACTCCCAAAACCTGATGAAATATAAGTCACAAGCTATAAGTAACAGTATTGAACAAATCCTATACATCATTGTCTATAATAGGGTAATGAAATAAAGAAAACAGGATAGATAGGGACTCCGAGGCCTGCGGACGCGGGCAGGTTTACCTTAAAGTCTACAAAGCAAACTCAGCTCAATAGTGCTGGGACTGATAGGAAGTACCTGGATCTGCATAAAAAGATGTGCAGAAGCGTAGCATGAGTACACCACAACGGTACCCAGTAAGTACCAAGTCTAACCTCGGTAGAGTAGTGACGAGATCAAGTCAAGGACCTACTGGAGATAATAAGAAACAAGACGAAAGATCTAATGATATCCTGCTAATGACAATTGAAATGAAACAATAAGGAATTTATCAACAGTTAACAACACAGAATCAATGCAGTAATACAACACAGAAGGAAACAAGGATTTACACGTTAAGGAAACAAACAACCAAGACAAATACAGCAAATAGAGAAAGATCAATAAGGGTCACTACTGAGTTACCACTTCATAGTCCTAAATCATAAAAGTAACTTACAATCTTTCATTATATTACCGGGGGAGCCTTTACATTAAGTTTTGAAAATAATTTTTCCTGAAATAGCATCCCGCGTTTTAGCCCACCTTATCACACCGCATGGCTTCTAGTAGTTCCCCTACTAGCCACGCGTATCAATCCCACCTTATCTCACCGCATGCATTTCAACACCCAGACCTTATACCACCACATGCATATCATTATCACAACGTATCACAATTCGCACCTCAAGTGCCCAATATCACAACTTGTCGGAAAAGTCAAACAATAACAGAATTTCACAATAAGGAGCCCACTGCTCAACCACAATGTACATAAAATCTCAACAATAACAACTGGAGAATAACTCAATGAAATAATATTTAACAATTTACACTTTGCCTCAATAGGAACCACGGCCTTTGCAACTCAACAACAAGATTCCAAGAATAGCAATTTCAAGTAAAGAATTCAACAGTTAAATAATGAATACCGAATAAAGGAAGCAAGTATTTCAACTAAACATGTAGGACAATTTGCAAATAAGAGATAAGACAAGTAGACATGTGAAATTATACTGAATATGATGCCTATAACATGTTAAAGTAACTCAATTAAAACATGAAAGGAACTACATAGCTAAAAATCGGGAATTTCAATATTTAGTCCGTATACACACTCGTCACCTTGCGTACATGGCTTTCGCATATCAAGAATTTCCCCCACACAAGGTTAGACAAATCACTTACCTCAAACCACGCTAAATCAATCAACTAGAAGGTCTTTCCCTCGATTTTTCCAACTCCGAACGGCTCGAATCTAGCCAAAATAATTTCATACTATAAATATAACTATAGGAAACTAATTTAAACAATGAAATTACGATCTTTGCAAAGAATTGAAAAATCGACCTAAAAAGTCAACCCAGGCGCGCGTCTCGGAAGCCTACCTCGGTAGAGTTTTGACAAGGTCAGGTCAAGACCTTGCTAGAGATAATAAGAAACAAGACGAAAGATCTAATGATATACTGCTAATGACAATGGAAATGAAACAATAAGGAAGTCACTACTGAGATACCGCCTCGTAGTCCCAAATCATAAAAGTAACTCATAATCTTTTCTTATATCACCGCTGGAGCCTTTATATTAAGTTTTGAAAATATTTTTCCCGAAATAGCATCCAGTGTTTTAGCTCACCTTATCACATCGCATGGCTTCTAGTAGTTCCCCTACTAGCCACGCGTATCAAGTTCCCCTACTAGCCACACGTATCAAGTCCACCTTATCTCACCGCATGCATTTCAACACCCAGACATTATACTACTGCATATGTATCAATATCACAATGTATCACAATTCGCACCTCACGTGCCCAATATCACAACTTGCCGAAAAATCCAATCAATAACAGAATTTTACAATAAAGAGCTCACGGCTCAACCACAATGTACACAAAATCTCAACAATAACAACCGGAGAGTAACTCAATGAAATGATATATCACAACTTACACTTTGCCTCAATAGGAACCACGGCCTTTGCAACTCAACACCAAATTCAACAACAAGATATTCCAAGAATAGCAATTTCAAGTAAAGAATTCAACAGTTAAATAATGAATACGGAATAAAGGAAGCAAGTACTTCAACTACACATGTAGGACAATTTGCAAATAAGAGATAAGACAAGTAGACATGTGAAATTAGACTGAATATGATGCTTATAACATATTAAAGTAACTCAATTAAAGCATGAAAGGAACTACATAGCTAAAAATCGGGAATTGCAACATTTATCCCGTGTACACACTCGTCACCTTGCGTACACGGCTTTCACATATCACAATTATCACAACAATACCAAATCCTAAGGGGAATTTTTCCCACACAAGGTTAGACAAGTCACTTACCTCAAAGCACACTAAATCAATCAATTAGAAGGCATTTCCCTCGATTTTTCTAACTCCAAACGGCTCGAATCTAGCCAAAACAATTTCATACTATAAATATAACTATAGAAAACTAATTTAAATAATAAAATTACGATCTTTGCAAAGAATTGAAAAATCGACCCAAAAAGTCAACCTGGACCCGAGTCTCGAAACCCTACCAAAATTATAAAATCCGAACACTCATTCAATATCGAGTCCAACCATACAAGAATTATTCAAATCCGACCTCATTTCACCCTTCAAACCTCAAAAGTTTAGCCTAAGCAGTTTCTGCCATTTTTCCCCAATTTCAAACTCCAAAACACTAATTTAATGATGAAATCATCTATAAATTCATGTAGATTAATCAAAACAAGTTAGAATTCCTTACCCCAAAGTTTTCCTTGAGGAACCCTCAAAAATTCGTCTCCCACTGAGTACCCAAAATCCCAAAATGAATTATGAAGACTGACCCTCGAATTTCCCCTTTTTCTGCTAGTTAAATCGCTTGCAACCTTTGTGTCTCTTCTAAGACTTCGCACCTGCGAAAAAAGCATCAAAGGTACAGACTTCACTTAAGACCAAGGAATCCGTTTCTGTGGAAAAAGGCTCGCATCTGTGCACGCGCACCTGCGGCAAAAGCGTCGCACCTGCGGCAAAAGCGTCGCACCTGCGACCTGTCACGACCCAAGCCGGAAGGCCATGACTGGCACCCAGGCCATACTTGCCGAGCACCAATGCACATTTTATCTAATCTTTCTTATTGTCTATACGGGCCGATGAGATCGGTATAAATGGTAGACATGAATCCTAAACAACCAACAATGACAGATAATGGCATGAACATATATATATGGGTCGACACGGCTGTCATGAGAGACTATATAACAAAAATTAGTCGACAAGGCAATCCAAACTATACATGAGTCGACACTTGTCTATGAGCCTCTAAAGGAACATAAGTGATGCAACATTGCTGGAACAAAGCCCCGACATACCCATAACGCCTATAAAATAAATGCATACCAAGACCACGGGAAGTCCGAAGAAGGGATCTCGCCAATAACCGCTGAACTGGGCAGCCTACTATGGTGGGGGAGCTTCGCCTACCTATCTATCAGGACCTGCAGCACGACATGAAACGTTCACAAATAAAAGGACGTCAGTACGAATAAAGTACTGAGTATGTAAGGTAGGAAAGCATAAGTAAGAACAATAATGTAAAAAGGGATAGAGAATACACGACCTGTAACATCTAGGTACCTCTAAGGGCTACTGACATGAAGGCATGATGCATAAATATATATTATAAACTTTTAAAACATACGCCTCTGTGGGCATCATTATCATCATATCGCACCCGGCCCTAATAGGCTTGGTAAAAACGTACCCGGCCATCATAAGGCTCGGTAAAATCATACCCAGCCACGTGGAGCCTTGGTAAAACCCAACTGATCAGTGGTTGCACAATAGGTGCCATACCCGACCAACTATAGCGCGGCTCGGTAGAGTAAAATAGATACATATATGTGATGCGTGCTGGACTCATTGGAATCACATTTTGAACCTTTCGGAGTGACGTAAGATTGGAATCCTCCATACATATTATTAGGACTAAATCCTCATCAAGAATCTTATAAGAATCGGGAAGTACCAACGACATTGATAACATAAAGATAAAGATAAGTAACATCAACATAAATCGTTCCATAAGAAGGGAAACAATGTAAGTACTGCTAGCCTGTAAAAGTGGAGTATCTTTGGAAGCTCGTTCATTACATTACGCACAATCAAGGTCGTGCAAAGAAGGAAAGGAATAGACTCACATACCTTGTATATACTGCCCAATTTCAAGGTATGAAAATGCAACGACTCCTTAGTCTACAATAAGAGAAATGACACTATCGTTATTGTTTAAGCGTCGTAACTATTATGTATCAACCGTAACCTATTTTACGATGAAACGGACAGCACCTCTCTATTTATATGACTTCCCACAAGTTAAAACAATCAGCAAAAAGCCCAAACAACATCAATAATAATCATCTTGAGACCCCCAAAACAGTCCACCAACCAACAACATCACTAGCAAGCCTTTCGACATATATCTCACAAGTTCTAGCTTCAACGACATAGCCGTAACTTGGATAATTTTAAATACATGTAGGGTAAGAGGTTCCTTACCTTTAAACAGAAAGAACAACTCCAATTTAACCTTAATTGACCACGAAATATCCCTCCAATGCTGCCACAAAACAAGGGAGCGAAGCTAGAGAAAAATTTGGATTTTTCGGCACTAGAATCACTTTAGAAGGTTTGAAATCACCTAGGTTGATATTAAAACTTGAGGGAGTATTTTACAGAGCATAAACAACTTAAAACAACCTCCCACACGAGCTGGAACAACACAAAAATCAGCAATAACACAAAAATCAGCAACAACACAAAAATCAGCAACAACAAGAAAAATAAGCAACTTACTAGCGCCACGGGATTCCCGACACTTGATTTGTGTTGTTTGCCTTTTGTTTTAGTCTTGGCTCATGAGAGAACCTTGAGAGGGTGTTCTTAGGGTGCTAAGGTCTGCATATACTGAAAACAAATGACTTAAAACCGGGTTTGAGGCGTGTTATATACATCTACAAGTCTTAACCGCCTATGTGGGCCCCACCGAGAGTTGTTTGGCGCAGTCTCTCAAAACACAAATACCTCTCAACTCGGAGATCGTATGGACAAGCGGTTTAATCCGCTAGAAACTAGGCTCATAGATCTTCAATTTGGTGGGTAGATCACCCCATAATTCCAAGTAAATTGTGAGAAAAGCTTAGTGACATTTGACCTAAAGTATGAGTAAAATTATGAACGTAAGTTGCGACAACTTTTGTCGACTTTTGTTTCATAACTCGTTTCACTTCAAGACTTATGAAACGGGTATTATATGATTCAAATACCTTAAAACATAACCTCTTGGTAATATTAATCACCTCTAGATTTGCCCGAAAATACGAGTTACAACATCCTTGATTCGTTTAACTTCTAGTACTTGTTAACCACTCTTATACACCCTTGTATCATTTAAGACCAATAGGACTAAATTCTTATCATCTCAAAGATAATCTCTTCTCGGACCTATATAGACTAACTTACGGCGTAAGCTAACATATGCAAATATGGGTTGTAACACGACCATTGTCGCCCATGCGTCCCTCTCCATCGCATAAGTGAAGAACATTTTCCACTCCTGCAACCCTAGCTGGGCATGACCAGCTCCGCATCTGCGACCAATTGCTCACTTTGCCGAGTCCACACCTGCGGCCAAACCCTCCGCAGGTGCGATGATACCAGAAGCTGGGCATCTTCAACAAAAATCAGCAAGTCCAAATTGTTCCGGGATTCGATCCGAATCACACCTGGGGCACCTGGGGCACCTGGGACCCCATCCGAATATAC
Source organism: Nicotiana obtusifolia (assembly GCA_002018475.1). Lineage (NCBI taxonomy): Eukaryota > Viridiplantae > Streptophyta > Magnoliopsida > Solanales > Solanaceae > Nicotiana > Nicotiana obtusifolia. Next base: position 243,967 of record MCJB01034854.1, on the reverse strand, counting down.
CAACAAGTTCCAAAACACATAACGACCTACTCGATGCCTAAAATCACATCCAACAACGTAAATTCTACGAATCGCAATCCAAATTCAAGCCTATGAACTATGAACTTCTAAATTTCGAATCTGATACCGATTCATACCAAAACAACTCCGATTGACACTAAATTTTGCACACAAGTCATAAATGACATTACGGACCTATTCTAACTTCCGGAATCGGGATCCGACCCCGATATCAATAAAGTCAACTCCCGGTCAAACTTTTCAAAATCCTCCAGCTTTTCAACTTTTGCCAATTCACGTTGAAACGACCCACGAACCTCCAAATCAACATCCGGACACGCTCCTGAGACTAAAATCACCCTACGGAGTTATTGGAATCATCAAAACTCCATTCCAGAGTCATCTTTACACAAATCAAACTACGGTCAACTCCTACGACTTAACTTTCCAACTTAGGGACTACGTGTCCCATTTCACTCCGGAACTCACCCGAAACCAAAATCAACCACCCCGGCATGTTACATAACCACAATATAGCACAGAGTTAACATAATTTAGGAGATCGGGACTAAAATACTAAAAACGACCGGCTGGATCGTTACAATACCTTTGCTGTAGGAGGTAAAATTTTCATGAAATAATATAGCTTTTTTCACGGTGGGCTCGAGCAAAGCCCGAGCTACCCCTACTAGTCAGTTTTAAAGCGGGGCTAGGTAGGGATAGGTTGAATATTTTTTTTTTTTTATGAAATGCTTATTTCCGAGTCCACTTTTACGGTCATAAGGGAGTTTCTGCCGTATTAAACAAAAGATAATGCTTAAAGATTAAGGTCTTGCCTTTTAATATAATGGTCTTGCTTTTTGACAAAATGGCCCTACACCTGTCCTTTTTCACGGGATCTATTTTTTGTAAAGAAAATACTTAATCATTTTGGACTTCCATTTAGTTCTCATTATTTTAGACCCTAGATCATTCATCCTCTTAGGAAAAGATAGAGAGGTTTGGTAATTCGATGAGCTCGGTAATTCTTATTCTCCTCTAAATAAGTAAAGAAAAACCCTATTCAGCTGTTAAATAAATTAATATTATTCTGTTTCAGTCCTGATTTACTTGATGATACACTGCTACCACAACATCAAAATGATATGGTTATTCAAAATTAATGGCCTGTAATTGTACTACAAATTAAAGTAGAGTTGTAACGAACATATGGCAGTGTGTAACTTGAATGACAGATTCTTTATGGTATGTTACCTTGTGACGAACATATGGCAGAGTTTTTATGTTCAGCTTCTTTATGTTATATGTTGTCGACCAATATAATGGTCAAATATGGGGAAATAAATTGATCAAATTCCCCGTTTTATTTAGTTTCAGTTTTGATTTGGTTATCTCAATGTTTTCAAAGTCTCGTCATATTTCATGATAAATTTCCAAACATCAACCTGTTAAATATTTGTCATGATCGATCAGATGACAAAATAGAGTTACAAGATAAATTCCTACTTGAACAGTGCATCGCAACGCCACAATTAATGATGATAATGAAATAATATAAATTTATTGCGCTTCAAAATTTCCACGATTAAATTTCACTGGAACTGTATAAGTTGAACAACAGTACATCCGAGTAATATTGTCACAATAAGATTCTATATATAATTACATAGTCGTAAGACCATATTGAACGAAAACTATTCCTACTAAGGCACAATATGCCTGTAACCCCGACGACAGTCCGGACAAGTTATACGCCGAGTCATCCAGGTTACAATGCAGTCATGATGAAAAAAGTGACTGCACGATAACATGCGTATATACTCGGTTTGAACAAAATCAGCCAGACATATACTGCATCTAGTAACGCCAAAGTTGAAATCGTTCAATTCCGAATATTGAAGGAGAGGGAATAGTCTCACTACCCTAGGGCCTATCGTCCTAAATCTAAGTTTAATACAATACCGTAGCAAGCAAACAAATAAGAAGATCACGACGGTAATTGTGAAGATCCCTAACGTTGTTAAAGCTGCAGCTTCTTTCTTAATGACTAATTTTCCGCCAGAAGCGACAGGAATAATAAAGGAAAATGCTGCAAGAATATTCTTTAAAAAATAAAAAGACGCGCGGAAGTTATTCATTAGTTATAAATTGAAGACACTCAGTAAAAAACTACAACTACTTGGAAGATATATACTTACCATGAAAACAAATTTGCTTCCCGCCATTATATATGTAAGAGATTTGTAGCTAAATCAAATCAGACCGAACCCAAATATAATATTCGTCGCACAAGATAAAACACCAGCAATGACGACAGAGAAAAGAAATTGCAGAGAATGTAAAGGGAGGAATTAATGGTTCTATTACAGATTGGGAGACACAAGCAGTCTACTCAATATTAAAGACAGCGAGCCTCTTTTTTATACTACGGTCCCTACCATTGCCTTAGTGATCCTATTGTTGTTCAGTAAAAAAAAAATTAAAAAAATAAATTAGTGAATGCATTATATACAAACTTATTCAAACAATTCACACTATAGCCAACTAGAACTAACTCCACTATGAAAAACTTAAAGAGGAAATCAGAATAGTAGCAGTTCACTATATTTGATGGCATGCATATTTTGAGAAGTGGTCAAGTTAATTTTGGTGGCAGTTCTAAATCTCGAGAAATACTAATTAGACAAGTAACTGACTCATGATCATCAATTGAGGAACAATCATTATTAATGTGATCAAATATTCATGCTATTATAGCTATTTGGCATCTACTATATCTTTACATATTCTTGATCTATAGTGTTTGAATAGGGATGTTCAAATCGAACCGAAAAACTGTATCAAATCGAAAAGTCAAATCAAATCGATTAAAAAATTCGATTAGGTTTGGTTTGATTTGGTTTGGTATTGAACCCGAACCAAACCGACATATAAATATATAATTGTTATTTATACTTGACTTTATAAAAACTTTTAGAAATATTTGGGATCCTCTCATGGGATGTAATATTTAATAGAACTATGAAGTACATCCATTTTTATTTATTTTAAATAATGGGTTGTATCATCACTTAAATTCTTATATATTTTTGAATTTAAAACAGTATTTGAAAAATAAGACATATTCTTATTTAGGTTTCATATTGATTTTTGTATATAATTATTGAATTCGGTTAACCTTAAAAGTATACCTCAAGATTATTGTTAGACGACTAAGAAAATAACTATCATTTGCTACCTAAAAACTACTCCTATAAGAATATATTAATAGATTGTAAGTTTGTCAGTTTTTTCAAATTTTACTAAACGTATATTCATTTATCAAAATTTTATCTACAACTTTAACAAAGTAAGATTGAAATAATACTTATGTAACAAAAAAACTCGAGAAACCCAAAAAACCGACAAAACCGAACCAATCCAAATCGATATAGTTGGTTTGGTTTGGTTTTGATCAAATCCGAACCAACTCGGTCCATGTACACCTCTAGTGTTTAATGTTATCAACAAATGCTGGTCTTCGTTTGTTTTATCTTTAAATCTTGTTGAGTTAAATTTTGCAGTTTTTAAGTAAGTGGTTGATAACATTAGGTAATGATGCAATATAAAGCTCTGATACCAACTGATGCAATATTAAACGCGGAAACAAGAAAACAAAAGATAGAAGCAAAACGCTCTATGAATTATCAAGACAACAAGTAGGAACTAGTCTACTTACCTTCTTGATGAAATCAAGGAGTACCTATACTATACGAACGACCCTCAAGATAACGATTATCTTGCAAATTGTTCGAACAAACAAGGAACGAGTTTAATTTTGAATCACACCAAAACTGAACAAGTTTAAGTCACACGTTTTTGGGAGCAATATGGCTGCCGATTTTCTATTATCAAAATAATGTAAGGTACTGAAAATAATATAGTCTTTAGGCTTATATAGAATGAGCCTTTACCTAAATCAACTAGGAAAAGAATAACTTGTTAACCTAAATTAACTAGGAAACAAATAACTAACAAAAAGGCCACAATTTGGCTAAGTAAAAAGAATGGTCACGCAGGACCCCCAAGTAAGAGTCAATATCTTCCATAGCAACACAATAATACAACATAAACACAAATGTACATCATCAATAAGTATTTCGTCCAACACAAGATGTGTGAACGCTTTGGCTCTTCTCCAAGGCTAAACAACTCCTTTTCTTGTCTTATCCAACATTGATGGCATGAATGTAGCTTGATCAATCAATGTTGGATAAGACAAGAAAAGGCGTTGGTTAGCCTTGGAGAATAGCCAAGCGTTCACACATCTTGTGTTGGACGAAATATTTGTTGATGATGTACATTTGTGTTTATGTTGTATTATTGTGTTGCTATGGAAGACATTGACTCTTACTTGGGGGTCCTGCATGTCCATTCTTTTTACTTAGCCAAATTGTGGCCTTTTTGTTAGTTATTTGTTTCTTAGTTGATTTAGGTTAACTAATTATCCTTTTCCTAGTTGATTTAGGTAAAGGCTCATTCTATATAAGCCTAAAGACTACATTATTTTCAGTACCTTACATTATTTTAATAATAGAAAATCGGCAGCCATATTGCTCCCAAAAACGTGTGACTTAAACTTGTCCAGTTTTGGTGTGATTCAAAATTGAACTCGTTCCTTGTTTGATCGAACAATTTGCAAGACAATCGTTGTCTTGAGGGTCGTTCGTATAGTATAGGTACTCCTTGATTTTATCAAGAAGGTAAGTAGACTAATTCCTACTTGTTGTCTTGATAATTCATAGAGCATCTTGCTTCTATCTTTTGTTTTCTTGTTTCCGCGTTTAATATTGCATCGGTTGGTATCAGATCTTTACATTGCATCAGGTAATATAGCAGTGTCCTTTCATAGTCATCCTGGTAAATTTTATTTAGGGCTGAAATATTAGGAGTAGGCATATTCATTTGGTTTGTCTTTAAATTCAACTGAGTTAAAGACGTTGCAGCTCTTAAGTAATTGGCTGATAATAATAGGTAATATGTCTAGTGTCCTTTGTTTGTCAAAAATGGTGATCAAGTATCCTGGTTAGGAAGATTTTGAGTAGGCATCTTTTTTTGTCTTTAAATCTGTCGAGTTAAAGTTGCAGCTCTTAAGTAATTGATTGATAACATTATCCTAATTAGTGTTCGTTCATGCGTTGGTATTATTATTGTTTATGGGTAGGTTTTAAACAACCCATTTTTAGGGCAGTGAGAAATATTTTTGCACTTCTTCCATGTATAAATAATCCAAACTTAATGTTTCAGATAGTTATTTTCGGATTTTGGTCTGCCTTAAAGTGGGTTTTCTTCAGATTTGGAAATGGCGAGTTCACTTTCAATTTTCTTCAGATTTGGAAATGGCGAGTTCACTTACAATTTTCTTCAGATTCAAGGAGTCATGGTGTCTGTATTAACTCAATGGTAAGAAACAAAATTGTCTTTTAGTTCCTGTAGGCTCTTATCATGGTTTGATATGTGTGTCCTATTTTGTGCTTTCTAAGGCCGATGTAAACAGTTATGCGTGTCCGTTATTCTAAGACTGATAGTTTCCTCTAAGGAGTTAATGAAAACCAGAAACACTTGTTTAATCAACTATAGTAACTCAAATCCCAGAAGTTACACTCTCTAATTACAAGCATCAACATCAGTCTTCATGCAGAGCAGCAGTTATATAAGCCCTTTGTTTCAAATTATGTGTGTTAGTGTTACTTTTTCTTTTTAGTTTATTTAGAAAAAGATGATACATGTTTATATTTAGTAACTAACAACAACAACAAACTCAATAGTTCCTACAAGTAAGGTCTGGGGAGGATAAGATGTACGCAACCTTACCCCTACCCCTGGAAGGGCAGAGAGGCTGTTTTCAATAGACCCTCGGCTAGAGAACGACTGAAATAGCCTTCTATGAATAAAAGATATCATACTAATACTAATGCTAACGAACTGAGATATTTAGTAAGTATTTAATAAGTATTTAAATTTTAAAATTTTTATTTTACCCAAGGGACCTTTCTTATAAGTTCACATTTTCATTATACGTTCTTAAATTTTGTGTTCAATTAAACTTAGAAAGATAAAATAACAGCGGAAGTACTACTTCACATCATCCCTACGACAGCTCCATTTATTCAATTATAAAGGCTCGCATATAGAGTAAGTAGGTTTCTTCTTCATATTTAAGATACAAATAACTAAGGAAAAGGGCTAGAGACCCCTTTATTCTCTTTATTTAATTACAGCATTTACCTTATCTAATCCTTGTGAAGTTTTTAAGTTGTTCGAATAAGATATTAAAAGAATCTAGCTAGGCAACTAATTGACACACCCAAAAAATAACACACGAAATATTATTGGAAGTCCAAAAGAAAATGAAAGAAAACAATGACTAACTACTCTGTTGCGGGCCAACGGAAATTAGGGAGTAGATATATAGGTAATCTTACAAAAATGTCCAAAAAAAAGTCCTAACTTGTCAATCTCTAACCATTAATTATAGACTTACTAAAATAGTCAAATACATATAAAAATTAAAAGCCCAAAGTAATAAGGTTCTTTCTCTCCAAGAATCACACACAAAGATCTCCTTCCATATTTTTAAGCGTGATTAACAACATTAGATGCAAGAGGGGATGAAAATTTCAAAAATCTAAGCAAAAAAAGACTTCTTTCAATGGGTATTGTTGAAATTCATTGAAAACATATAGATGAGTCAATATACAAAATTTGAGGAAGATTGGAAGTGGCTTGGACTGAATTGTTATCAAAATTCGTAGTTAAAATCGAGTTCAAAAAGTTCTTCTGCGACACATGTATCAAACATGTATCACGCATGTATCTCACACGCAGGTATGCATGGATATATATGCGATACTCATTTGATACAAATATGATACATATATTATACACATATCATTTTGTCATGTTCATCTTCTACTTCGAAATTTCAATTCAAACCACCTCAGAACTCCACCAAATTATCCCAAAACTGAGATTCAAGCTCCTTAAGATGTATGCAATCTATTTTAATAACACCCACTCAAAAAAAAAAGCAAAATTTGACTTTTTTTGGGTTACAAATAGCTAATTGGATAATATTAGTAATATTTCATGAATTGACCAATTTTTGCAATAAGCTACTTATAAATGGATATAACTGATATTTTTTCAAATATTTATCTGCACTTACATCAAACAATATAAAAAAATATGTTACAAAAGAAACGGTCTAATGTAACCAAGCCCTTGTGTCTATGTATTAGATATATACCAAAAATATTGACCATTTTCCAAACCAAAATTTGGCCCAATTTGCTAAACTTTATTTTTAATGTGGTATTGCTCTTACTTTGATGTTCCATTTATCATTACTAAGATGTTATATAGGTCAACTTAACATCTTACGAGGTTGAGTCAAATATTATCACACAAAATGAAACAAAAAGCACAACAACTAACACAAAATACTGTATTAGTCGTGCTAGAAACATAGTGAAGTGAACACAATTGTACTAGGCTCACTGTCACGACCCAAGCCGGAGGGTCATGATTGGCACCCGGGTCTTACTTGCCGATCATCAACGCACATCTTATCTAATCTTTTTTATTGTCTATACGGCCCGATGAGATCGGTATAAATGGTAGAAATGAATCCTAAACAACCACCAATGACAGATAATGGCATGAACATATATATCATGGGTCGACAAGGCTGTCATGAGAGACTATACAACAAAAATTAGTCGTCAAGGCAATCCAAACTATACATGAGTCGACACATGTCTATGAGCCTCTAAAAGAACATAAGTGATGCAACATTGCTGGAACAGTGCCCCGACATACCTATAACGCCTATAACAAAAATGTATACCAAGACCACGGGAAGTCCGGAGAAGGGATCTCGCCAATAACCGCTGAACTGGGCAGCCTACTGTGGTAGGGAGCTTCGCCTACCAGTCTATCAGGACCTGCAGCACGACATGTAGCGTCCACAAATAAAAGGACGTCAGTACGAATAAAGTACTGAGTATGTAAGGCAGGAAAGCATAAGTAAGAACAATAATATAAAAAGAGATAGAGAATATACGACCTGTAATATCTAGGTACCTCTGAGGGCTACCGACATGAACGCATGATGCATATATATATATATATATACATATACACACACA